>JXSR01S010856.1:24439-36299 GCA_000969725.1 Ophiothrix spiculata
GACAGCAGCAAAGTAAGCTATCTACTGATGATAGCCCTGTCAGTAAGTAATCTACCACTGACAGCAGCAAAGTAAGCTATCTACTGTTGATAGCCCTGTTAGTAAGCAACCTACCACTGACAGCAGCAAAGTAAGTCATCTCCTGATGATAGCAATGTATGCTATATAATACTGATAGCACAGCAAGCCATCTACATTAAAACACAAAATACACATTGCAAGATAAACCTTTGCATTTGTTAGCGGCCATAAAAGGGTGGACGTTTTGCATTAAAAACTAATATCCGCCTTCTTGTGGCACAACAGATCACCACTTTAATCATGTGTTTCTGTATGCTAGAATTAGTTAAAGTTCAATACATCACTTGTGAGTACCAACCTTATGAATTGTCTATTGTTGCCTTTTTCTCAGGAATTGGAATTAACTAGCATATTGTATAGATCTCAGGTTAAGATATTTTACATGTTACAGATAACATCATAAGACTTAATCAGAGCACTAATTAATCAAAACGTCAAGTCCGTAACCATCCCAATTCAATAAACCAATCATGACACCATTAATCAGGATACATTCACACACACAAAGAGTCATTCAAGGAATTCACAATGCATCTTTTTTCTCTCTCTGATATTTAGGTCAAATTTACACTTCAAAATATATCTGTAATTGAATTTCTGATCGTTAACAAAGATTTACCAATAAACCAATAATTGTTAACCTAAAAGCATGGCATAACTTTCACCTTTTTTGTTGAGAAAAACACAACAAATATATATGACAGCCTGGAGCTTTCTTATAGCTAATAAAAATCCCCACTTTATGCTATATAAGTCGTCAACAGAGATCTGTTCTTATTGCAATACTTTTTCCCTGGTAGCAATGCGATAATAATCTGCCCATATTAATGTTACCATGATTAAAATCTGCTGGCAGCCCAAGTCTGCACTTCATAATTCTTTCTTCATTTTCTCTGAATGATGAAATATTTATTATTCCCTATCTTAGCTAACTATCAGTTTCATAGTGAGAGCCATGAAAATGTTTCAATGGGGTAAACAGGGATGTTCACACATATATTTACACCAATCTGAAATAAGGTTGAGAGAAATAATTGAGTAAAGTTGTTCAACGAATAAAGAAGGAAATGCATCAACCGAAAACATTGATCCTTGCCAAATACCACTTCTAGATTTGAAAATCGGGAAATACATGTATGGGGTATGATGAAATCTGTTTATCTACATCGAGTAGAAATTTCCTCCAGGTTTCTCAATCAGTGGTAACACTCTCTACAAAGACATCCCCTCATTATCCAGGCTTGCTTCAGGTCCTCACCGTACTAGTTGTCACATCATATTCAGAACTCTCCGATGAAAAGCAAAAATGCCTTCTAGGAGAACACTACAAAATAATGGAAAGCAAACTATTTTGAGACAAGAAAACTAAAGGAATAAGTCAGGATTCTGTTTAGAGTAATCAAATTCCCATAAATCAATTTGTTATCTTTACGATTTTGATTATCTTGTGAGAGCTGGGTGAAGTGTGAGTTTTGTTTGTAATCTGTTATCTTGCCGAACAAACTAAGTCGAGTCGCACTAACAGAATATCATATGATAGACTTAGGTTTCAAAACAGTCAAATATTTGTTTTTATAGACTTTTTGAATATTATAAAATTAACTTAGAATTCACATGAACATTGAAATGGATAGCGTTCGTTTCATATCTGTAGGTATTTTTCATTATTTTCTCATACTTTTATGGGCAATTCTACTTGATTTATAAATTCTTTAAAGGGGCTTCCTCTGAAAATTTTCAGTATATTAAAAACAGGGATTACATGACTTTTACAAAGAAGCGAGATGTACAATTTTGTATTATCCTGATGAGATTGCAACTGAAACATGACTGTATTTAGAAAAAACTTCCTTTCAGAGCAAGACTTATTAGAATCCTAAAGGGCATTGTAAATAAGGAAATGCTTTCAGACAGACATGGTGATTTAATGAAAGTGTTTACGATGGAAACTTTGGAAATTTAGGGATACTATGGGTGTTCCTGTAATAAGATGTTCTAAACTGAATATATTTTGCCAGAATTCTATACACTGACATGCAAAGTGGACACTGAACTCACAACTGGATTTGATGAAAAAAAATCTAATAGTTTTTAAAGGAGCTTCGTCCGATTATACAAAATGTAGTTTTAAATGACATATGAAAGATGACCACTCAAGAGGTCTGCATTTCAAATGTTAGCTGAATCGGTCAAACCATTTTAATTCTATGGACAATTTCATATTTCAGAGCTGCCAATATGTTACGGTATAAAATTAATTATGGTTACCATAATTAAAATTAGGCACATTTTCATACATATCTCCAAAATGGAACATAACTCAGCCGTGAAATTTCACATGGGTTATGAGAAAAATATGAGCAACATTTTGGTACCAAAATCTCAAAAAGTTTGAAAAAATTTGAGGCAATTGGACTATGCTCCTTTAACAGTGCAATCCACAATATCATCTACCCTAAGTTACCTTTAATAAAATTAAGCTTTCACCTCATAAAAATTGTTGTCTAAAATCTCTCTGTATTTAAAATTCAGAAAGGTAACAGACATTTTCCTTATCAGCAATAAAAACTGATCTAGAAACAATCTTCAAAATGCTTCTACTAAAAAGCCCTCTTGAAGTCACTTTTTGAGAATCTTGTCCAGTCTATATTACAAATCTGAAACCTTTCTTGCACCTTATGAAGAATGGGAACAATTTTCAGGAACCTTTGTTGAGAATTTTAGTTGTAAAGCTCATAACTTTGAACATTAAAATCAACCAAATCATAAGATTACAAGTGTTTTCCTCACTAATAGAACTGTACCTTAGGCTGCGATCACATAAAAGTATACAGTGTATTTTTTTTTGTTATACGCTATTCGATAGCTATATCTTATATAAGGCACAGCTTGCTATACAGTTTTTCGAATAGTGCCGTCTTATGTGACCCGGTAGCATCTAATTCACATGTTCGATTGAATCTATACACGTGCCCAAGTGAAATTGTGCACCGTATACCCGAACAGTGATCGCAGCCTTATAGCTGCATAAACCAATTTAATGTCATCAAAAACTCATGCTCAATTTTCTGTCTGATTAACTATATCAACACATATAAGCTTAAAACACAGACCATGCAATCACGACTCCAAATCCATGTAAGCATTAAATGTCAGACACCTAGTTTCAGGACATTGCAATTTTGCTTCAGTTACTTTTAGGACAAGTTTGATTGAAAATTTGCAGTTTTGATTTTCAGTAGGTTTTTAGGCATGGCATGTTTGATTTGGAAATTTATTCTCAGAGGTTTCAGTTTGGCATAAATTCTCAACACAATTAACAGTTCTTTTTGTTGGCCCAGATAGTTATGAAACAAAGTGTCCAAGCTGAAAAAAATGGCGTGCTGTTGATTTTTAGTTTGTGCAAGGAAAGTGTTCATTTAAACTTTCAAGAGATATTAACCAATTTCGTTGGTCACCTTTGTTTTGGGCGGACATTTTATTTTGAATCGCCCGTGTCATAATACCAAATATGTTTAGAGTACTAGACATTTACTATCTGATGATTGTTCCAAAATTTTAGAACATGAAAAAATTGCGTTTTGAAGATACACTACATTTTGTAAAATGACATTTTACATGGAAGTCAATGGGTAAATTATTAAAAACTGACTAGCACTTCTACAGATTGCTCTGATATCTACAAGATGAAAAATTCTTTTAAAACTTCACAAATCATGGCCTATAAATGCCAGAAAAACACAATTTTCTGTAACAGTGCATCCACTTTTATCTTCTACTTCAATATTGAAGTAGAAGATAAAAGTTGATGCACTATTACAGAAAAACACAATTTTCTGTAAGGCCAAAGAAAAAAAGAACTCTGTCTCAGTTTCCCGCGCGCATATGGTTTTTTTTTTTAGGTGTTCAGGAGATTTTTTTTTTTCTTACATCGAGAGAAAAAAAGGAAAACATTTGGTGAACATGTGTAAGAGTCACTACGAGATACAGCAATACCATTCAAGACAACACAAATGATATGATGTTTGTGCAATTTTCTCAGTTTGTACTCAATGTGACTTAACCCCTTTCTGGTTCTAGGGTCCTCAATTACAAAGCAATATTTTAGCAAAGACAAAATCCAATTATAAAACTGTCCTGTCCCTGATGGCCAACAAGACATTCAATGTGATTAGAGTCATTAATGGTCTCTATTAATTCAACCAGGTCTGATCACTATCCAAATCTAACACTAAAAGAGACTGACCATTATAAATATGACAAAAAATAGTGACCTAAAAACGTAATTAAAAAATTTTCCGCGTGCGCATAGCCTTTTTTGACTTGAAAAAAAAAATCATAGCACTTAGGGTTTTGGGCCTTAGGAATCTTAGATAGAGTTCTTTTTTTTTGGCCTAATAGTGCATCCACTTTTATCTTCTACTTCAATATTGTGGAACTTTGATGAAATTACTGCAAATTTGACATTTACAAAGTTGTCATGATTCAACGTCTGAAAAATTATGCAAAAGTGCATCATGAATGTTTGACATTTCTGTTTTGAGAAAATATATGTACGGAGATAATGAAATCCACTCAAATGCAGTATACTTTACTAATGCATTCTGCAGCTTTGAGACATACTACTAATACCCTGGTCACATAACCTTACGGCGAGGTTACGATGTGTTTACGGCATCATACCAGCAGACACCGATCGGACACCGGCCAGTGTCCAACCGGACACCGACCGGACACCGACCGGAGTCCGACCGGTGTCTGTGAGCCGTAGAGACGCCGGAAGCATGCCACAAGATTTTAATTCCGAGTTAAAACCTTGCGGCTTGTATACGATATCTTCAGTTATGGTCACATAACCACCGGCGTCCGACCTGAGTCCGACTGGGTATCGCAAGCATTCACAGGTGTCATATCGATGTCATACCGGCGTTGCTGCTTCTTGTGGCTTATGTGACCAGGGTGTAAATCATCATAGCCTAAATAGCTGTACACTTGATGTGAAAGTTTGGTGAGTAAACATGATGTACCGTCGGTTATCAAAACAATAACGATGTGACTAATCACTGGTCTTTTCAAATCAAGAACATTGCTCACTATTATTATTGAATGGTTACAGCTCCCAGGCATGGCTGGAAAAATTAACTCATATATATGAGTTGCAACAAATTAATTCAGTGTAGGTAGGTGTATTGCTGATATGAATACGAAGAGACTGGTTACACTGCAAAAAAAAATATTGAACATTTTTTTTACTATCCGGTATATTAATTTTATCGAAAATTATAATATTGCCATATGGATTTCAAATGATGAATACACATGGATCATTTATATCAACTAGCAAATGTTTGGTCTTTTTAATCTCAAAAGCTTTCATACTTTTTAACTTGTGCTGAGACATGAAAAAATAACATTGTATATTTTTGCTTGAAATGTGTCTTACAGATTTTTCTTTATAACATTGCAAAATTCATATAGAAACGCAATAAATGTTTGAAATTTTACTGTACAGTTTTAATAAGATTGAAACCAAATTCAATGCATTCTATATGTGCGATAAATGAAAAAGGAATTGATTCAAGCAAAATAAATGGAATTGAAATAATTAGATTACAATCACAATTAAACCAAACTGCAGAATACCATTTGACTAATTATCCTTTTCATAATCTGATTCTTTTGAGGAAATCATGTTGCTGACTTCCAAACCAATTACAAAGTAATATTTTAGCAAAGACAATATCCAATTATAAAACTGTCCTGTCCCTGATGGCCAACAAGACATTCAATGTGATTAAAGCCACTAATGGTCTCTATTAATTAAACCAGGTCTGATCACTATCCAAATCTAACACTAAAAGGGACTGACCATGATAAATATGACACAGGAAAAAAGGAGATGCATTTAAATGGGACAGACCTGCTTCTAGCTTCATTGCACCAATCTTAATGTTGCTCTGTAATAGGCACTATGTAAATATCATTATTATTAGTCAAGGTCAGAAGGTCATCATCCAAGGTCAAAAGGTCATTTCAGGGTCAAGTACAAATATGATCAAAAAGTTAATCCAAGGTCATCAGAGGTCATTACAAGGTCCCTGCCACAACTATCCGCGGGCCCACTAGTTATTATTATTATCATTATTACTTAAGACTGTTTATATACGTATATAGGATTATAACTTCTAACTGTTTGTGTTTAAAGAATAAATTCTGTCATAAAATCTGCCATAAAGATGAATTATATCGCATCAAATATCACCCAAATTAATAAAATGTCAAAAAAAGCTCATTACCCGTGGATTTTTAGTACACCTTAACATATTTTTTAAAAAGGAAACAAAACCACACATTTCTTTACTTCTGACTTTGCCTTTTTTATATCATTGCCCATTAACTATCTGTAATAATTTGGTGCTTTTTAATAAAAGTGAATAAGTCCCAACATTTATTTTCTACAACAAAATCAACCAAAGCTACTACCTCTAAAATTTATAGCATGAAAATGAAGCGGCAATATAAAGACTTGATGTGATAATAGTAATCGTTCTGTCTCAAATTAACTTTGTCTTAATATCATCATCGTTAGGCCTAAAAAAAAAATGTTTGTTTGCCCTACGCGACCGACACAAATAATGCCGAAAATTTGAGTCGCGATTTTAGTGGTTTTTTTCTTTTATGAAACATGTAAAATATGAAGACTCAATATTTTCAATGGAAAACATAAAATTTAGTAGTATAAAGTTACTTTCAGTAGTATAAAATGCATATTTCCTCTAAATAATGAGCCACAGCCCTGCATTGCTTAGTATTTGCAATAAAATCCATGAAATGACAGCATTCTTTAAAATATATGTGAAGAATAAAAAAAAAAAAAAAAGATCAACCGACCGACCGACTCAAAATTTTAATTTTTCCTCTGAAGGGAAAACAAACAATTTATTTTTTTGGCCTTATCGCTCTGTCTCAAATTAACTGTGTCTCCTCATTTAATTATTAACTCTCAGATTATTTTGATTAGCTATCGGGCATTTCCCTACATGAAAATAACTGAAAATGGCAATTTGACATATTGCGAACAATTTCTGTAGTGTAATAACCCTTACGAAAATGTAACCATAAATACGAGCCAATACAAGCTCGTTTTCAGCTCGTATGTGAATGTAATATGCATGACTTTGCTCATTTAACATAAACCAAGCTCGTACAAGCTTACTTACTTTATAGAGCGTAATTAAAATCAAGACCTTAAGCTCGTTTAAGATTATAATTCCGAGCAATAGTAATCAATTGTAAGCTCAAGCGCACAATTTTTATGAGCTTGTTGAAAATATGAGCAAATGCGAGCTTGTACTTGCTCACGTAAAATTATGTTCATAGATTTGCAAGCTCGTAAATTTTAGGAACTTGGAATTGCTTGGAAATTATGTGCTTGGAAAATACGTACATAAATTTACGAGCTTGTAAAATTACAAATTCAGAAATTTAGCATGTTATGAGTTTGGAAATTGTATAAGCCCGGAGTTGCTTGGAAATATAATACTTTACAAGCTCGTAAATTTTAGGAACTTGGATATTTTTAATAAAAATTTTATAAATTTTCTTCTTTAAAATTAAGATCATAATTCTGAGCAAAAGTAATCAATTGCAAGCTCAAGCACACATTTTTTACAAGCTTGTTAAAAATGAGCAAATACAAGCTTGCACTTGCTCATATGTTTATAGATTTAGAAGCTCGTAAATTTGAGGAATTCGGAAATTCTCACAAATTATGTGCTTAGAAAATAAGAACAATTACAAGCTAATAAAATCACAAGCTGTGAAATTTAGCAAAGTTTATGGAAAAATTAAGCTCGGAACAAGCTCATAATTACAAACGTGTTATGAGCATGTTAACAATGTTACGAGCACGTTAACAAGCTTGTTACAATCACTTGTTACGAGCTTGTAAACAAGCTTGTTACGAGCAAGTTAACAAGCTTATTACAAGCACGCATTAACAAGCTCATTACGAGCGTGTTACGAGCGCGTATTTGAAACAAAATGTGCTTGTATTTGAAGCGAAAGGCGCTCATATTGCGTTCTTATTTCAAATAAAATGCGCTCGTATTTGAAACAATTTCCAAGCTTATAATTTATGGAGTTACTCAAAAATATTGTACTTTGAAAATTTCGTTATACATTTACGAGCTCGTAATTCTTGAACTTTGAAAATTTGAGGAGTTTGTAATTCATGTAGTTTTAAAATTTGACACCAAAGAAAATATATACTAACTATAAATCACTTAACAAACTAAAATTCTTACCATCAAGTTCAGAGGATACCTGTTGTAGTCATTGCACTTGGGCTGATACAGGATTCCCTTGACACTCCCCTTTGCTTGAACAAATCAAGCTCTTATTGTTTCAAATAAAGGCACAATTTGATTCAAATACGAGCTCATTTTGTTTTAAATACGAGCATATTTTTTCAAATACGAGCGTCTTTTGATTCAAATACGAGCGCGTTTTGTTTCAAATACAAGCGCGTTATGTTTCAAATACGAGCGCGTTATGTTTCAAATACGAGCGCGTTTTGTTTCAAATACGAACCCGTATTGTTTCAAATACGAGCGCGTATTGTTTCAAATACGAGCGCGTTTTGTTTCAAATACGAGCGCGTATTGTTTCAAATACGAGCGCGTTTTGTTTCAAATACGAGCGCGTTTTGTTTCAAATATGCGCTCGTAACGCGCTCGTAACGAGCTCGATGACGTGCTCGTAACGCGCTCGTAATGAGCTTGATGACGTGCTCGTAACAAGCTCGTAATAATGAGCTCGTTACGAGCTAATTGCCAAGATCTGTGGTTTGGGTTTCTCTCTAAGATTACACCACTTGGAATGATGACAATGTACCTCTTTAGATAGTGCACATCATATAGATGGGTGATGTTATCAAAACATGAGGAGTGGACATGCCAAATGGGTCATATTCTTGATATGGGACACAAAATGATTAAATTGAAAATTTAATGTAATTTTTGATGAGAATAATATTATATAAAGAGGAAAACATGTAAATTTCATTTCAAATAATTATATTTGATTTATCATTTTGATGAATGCTGACTTGCATTATTGCATGTTGGCCTCAGTTACAATGAAAATCTAGTTTGCATCAAATTAAGGTGGCTTAGCACATATAGAATTCCTCTATTTATTTTTTCTAATTTTTTGATATATGGTGTTTTCATATGTGCTGATCACATTTCTGAAATAAAAAATGGGGGTCACCGACTTAGTTTTTGAGAAAAATCAATTTAAAAAACACTATGTTTTACCACTTTTTACCATTGACTTCTATGGTAAAATCAAAATAAATCGGACAAAAACACTTGTAATTAAAAAACGGCTCTATTTTGTTCTCTCTTTTTCACATATGTTTTGGTCCTTATATAGTTCTTGATATTATATTATTTGAATATTATTTATTTCTTGAAAAAATGAAACAAAACCAAATCTTGTTTGACTGAATGTTATGTTGTAATGTGGTAACCAGCAAAAAAAATCATGTACAGCAGGGGGTTTTCAACTAGTTAAATAGATAATAGATAAATAAATACTGGGGATAGTACGCTTTGCCTCCCAGAGTTGTAATTCTACTCGGCCTCTGCACACTTTACAGCTTTTTGCTGACCACTGTGGCCCAAGTAAGCCCCATTCCACACCAAGCATCATTTTAGGTTCTGCGGCAACCTCTAGGGGCACTGAACCTTGATCAGCCCACATTCGCACCATCGATGCCCGGATCAGCTCCCCGAGTTTCGTACGGGTTTCCACAAGACAATTAGCAGTTAGTTTCTTGTCCAAGGGAATTTCAAGCACTCTCAACTTTTGGCACCAGCGGGGTTTGAACTCGGGACCTTCTGCACCGCAAGCGAGCGCCTTACCGATTGAGCTAATTTGACTGCTGTTTTTAAAATGTTACAAAAATGAGATAATTGTAAGCGCCAATCTGTAAAAGTCAAAGCGCCAAATTTGGCGTGTGCGCCACTAGTTGAGAATCCCTGATGTACAGAAACGAAATACAACATATTCCAACTGATTGCAGTTCTAAATTGTTTGCTTAAATCCTCCTTATGAGACATTCTCCTCAAGACAAAATAAATAGAATCCTGGCTGTTCATTTTACAGCACAAACAGTATGGCCACGAGGAAAATACCTACTGAGGCCGAAATAAATAATGCTTTGGGATTTCGGTGACAGGTCTGTGAAGACGATCCGACTCATCGCCTACAGCTCCCTCTCGTTTTTATAAACTGAAATCAAATGATTTGAATGCATTAGAACCTTTGTAAAAACAGCTTTGGGCTATTGGGGACTAGACGATATATATACATGGAAATCATAAACTGTATATGAAAAAAATCAGTGCTTATATCTCTTTTTGGCAGAAATAAATTCAATACAGGATATAGGACATTACGTTATAGATCACATTAAAAAATATTGTTTGTCTGATACAAAGAAACAAATCCTATATAAATAAACATAGATGTATAGTTCTTGTTTTTGGTTGTTGTATTTATCAAACTTTTTAAATAGTATTAACAATTTGTTTTCTCATTTTTTTATTTTTTTTGCATGTTTAAAAATGCTGACAAAATTATGTCTTGCATCACATTACCGAAGAATGGAAATGGAATAAAAATTGTAAAAGCTTTTGCATTTGAATGTATTGTAATATTCTTGTACATGTTTTCATGTTTCCCTGAGCACGGGAAAAAAAAACTTTTGCAGAATAAAGTATAAATTAAACAAACATTTTAAACATATGCTTCAACTGAACTTTTAAAGGAAGGAGATTGTTGAGTTTAAAAAGCATAATTCGAGTATATTGTATATTCAATCCATTCTTAAACAACTGATGAAACCAATGTACTGGTTTTCTTAAATTGCCAATGAACTTCAAACTTTCTCTGAAATTTCAAAAGTTTCTATAAAATAATGAGACATGGATTACTTTCATTTCTTACTTCACTGATGACATGCACATTTACGTCTTTCAATACTCAGATCCACCCTCACTGGAAGCAAATGAATTTTTTTAAGATTTGACTATGATAAATAACAAATTGACAATTCTGTGGTAAGATTTATTAAAACGGTACTGAAAATAGATGAAAAACCCCATGAAGGATTGGTATTATCTATCTTGAATACGACCCCATAATTACACTAATCACCGGCATTTCATGGGAGATTGCGTCTTTGGTACAATTACTATGACGTGTCTAGATCATTAAATTTTGACCAATTGTTAATGAACCAATCTTCTTCGGTTTATCCCATGTCCAATGTATGAACTTGATATAACCTGATGAAAATTTACCCGCCAATGCACGGAAATATATCGCCTTAGGGTTTGGTTCAACTCAACGCATGACTAGATTCTACTGGTTAACTCTCACTGACACACACGCTGCGATAAATAACTGTGTAATACCGTGGATAAACTGGTCACGTTGCACAGCGATGAAATTTGGCCATATTGGAAGCAATAAAGCTGCATGATGCTTTATCTATATTCAAGATATTGAAGAACTGAGATTGAAAATGGATCACATTTCAATAAAATTGATTTATTCTTTGATTTAATTATTGTCATTAATTAAGTTGAAAATTCATTGTTTGGGCGAATTGGGTCATAATGGTGACCTGATAATTAATTACATGGCAATTATATTATCTGCATTAAAGTGCATTACATGTAGGTCAGATACATTGTTTATCAGTGAG
>JXSR01S010856.1:41527-52385 GCA_000969725.1 Ophiothrix spiculata
TTCATGTTCTTGATTTGTATTTTAATGTGTTGAAGTGCAAGAAATTCCAATAAATATTATCTTATCTTATCTTATCTTATCTTATCTACTGCTGATAGCGTGGAAAGCTATCTACTGCTGACAGCATGGTAAGCTACCTACTGCTGATAGCATGGTAAGCTACCTACTGCTGATAGCATGGTAAGCTACCTACTGCTGATAGCATGGTAAGCTACCTACTGCTGATAATATGGTAAGGTATATACTGCTTACAGAATATGATAAGCTATCTACTGTTGATAGCGCTGTAAGCTATCTACAATTTTTAGAACTATAAGCTATTTAAGACAGTACAAAAAGTTGTCTACTGCTGATAGCACCATAGTCCATCCACTACTGATGGCAGATTAAGTCATCTACCGCTGATAGCACACTTAACTACTTATTTACCACTATGGCATGGTAAACTATCTACCTCTGATAGCATAGTAAGTTATCTACATAACATGGCAAAATACACATTGCATGATGAAACCAATCCCTTTGTTATTTCCAGACATTGGGGGTCTAGCACCAAAAAAGCAATGTCCACCTGCATGTACACTCGCGCTCTAAAGTATTAAAATTAAAAACGTTCAAAAACCTCGTTTTTTTATATTAAACAACCTAGTTTTATCAAAGATTCATACTAGTATAGGTAACTTATCTATTGAATATGAATAAATCAATTTTCTTTTAATACTTGATCTTCCATTGCTATAAAAATGGCTGATTTCATGGACCATATACAAATACACCACAAGTACAAATCTCATTACTATGTAACTAATCAATTTTTCATAACCTCATTACTACCTTGTAACATGATAGAATATTTTAAGGTTGTAAGTTTTAAAACAAATGCGCAGAAATGTATATAAACTCATTTTTTTATGTTCAGACGAAAGCTAGTAATATGCATTACATGCCATATTTTCAAACGCAATGAATGCAATTCCGGAATAGTTACTTCGATAATTATACAATATAGGCTCTGTCCAAAAATGATGAAAATCGAATAAACGCCTTTTGAGATATGGCTGAATAAAGATTTTGTGCGGAAATACTTTAGAGCGGCAGTGTATGGCATAAGAGATCAGCCTCACTACAAAATGTATATAGATCTGTTCTTAATTTTCATGACAGTATTTTGTGAGATTTGGATTTCACATTTCAAAATTGCAGGTTATGCCTTAAAAAGCATCCTATTTGAAATTAAAAACATTTTGTACATGTAACAAATGAAATACACAATTTTGGAATTCTTCAAAAATAAAAACTAGCTTTTTATAGCAAAGGCATGCTAATGTAACCATCCCCATACCCTAGTAACCCAAGTAAAAGGTAAACATTGAAACACGATAGGGGAATTAAAGATGACTTGGCAATTTTTTAACATTTATAATTGTAACTAGAGGAAAATTATTCTTATTGGCCCATATTCACAAAAGTTATTCCAGGAACAGCTTTATTTCTGGAATAGTCATTCTTGGAATAGGGATAGTTCACAAACCTGAAATAAGTTGGAATAACAAGCCCGTGGAATAACTTTATTCTGCATTTTGTGAATACCAAATGACATCACAAGTTGAAGAAAATTAAGTTATTTCTAGAATAAAGTTATTCCCTTTTTGTGAATACAGGGCATTGATATTAACTTTTAAAATTGAGATTTTTTAAAAACATAGGAAAATCCATGAAAAATCAGTGTCTATTAATTTATTCTCTAAATCTGTAAAATTATTAATGCAGCTTGAATGTAGGATGAGATATTGTAGAAATATGCTATTTCATATCTTTTGTACAATTTTTCAATGCATATTACTGTTAAGAAGATTTTTTTCTGTAAAATAACATATATATAAGTTTGAAAGAGATACAATTTCATAATATTGAAGATTAGAGGGGGCTAACTAAACAAATTTTGGAGTAATGCTGAACCTGACCAAAAATTCAACTAATCAATATGTTGAAAGTTGCCTCTTACATGACTTTTATAGAGGCATCAATACCAAAGAATCAACATGAATAAAATAACACATATCTATATAAAACCAGAATGAATCTAAATTAGATCACGGCTTACACTCATAATGGAATTACATATTTACCCGTAAGCTACCTACTGCTGAGGCTTACACTCATAATGGAATTACATATTTACCCAAATATTTTCTGCTGGCTGCATTCACAGGAGATAAGAGCCCCAATGGATCAGACGACGAAATTCATAAAGCAATATAATGCTAGCTAAACAGGGGAGTGATATCCCTTATCAGTGTACAGAAATAATGTGCTCATATGCTGACTGCTAGGAAGATTTTTACGCAGATTATCAGGTATTAAATTATGGAGGAACACATATCCAGGATTTTATTACAGTTAAAATGTTGAAAGGCGAGCTCATAATGGAAAATTCGTCATGTGAGTGCAAAAAAGTCGTATCTGCAATAGCTGCCATTTGTCATAAATTTGGATTGCACACTTTATAATCTCCAGTATTGGATCAGTGGTTCTTGAAATGGTTCTTCAGGTGATGGTGTCACCTGAAGAACCATTTCAAGAGCCACTGACATACGACATGGGGATCTTGAGGGATTTTTCACATTCTTGTGACAAGGCATAAAATAAGTATAACTTAGGGCAGCCATTGCAGATACGACTTTCTTGCACTCACATTACGAAATGTTATTAATAACTTGGTGACTGCTAGTCTGTTACTTATGAAAATAGTAAAATATGGGAAATATGATTCCATGCTGATTTTTGACATATGTTGAAATTATGTTTTGCTCTTATTTCAAACAAATTGGTTTATTTCATTAAATAGTGAAAAGTGATGTGTTATGATGAAAATGTAAGACTTTGCAGAGATCAACAAACTGAGGTGTATCATCTGAGGGACAGAAAATAGGATATTTTTGTGATCTTTCAAATCCTTTATAAGTATAAAATCATAGCTTTAAATGGTATTTTACAACGTCCTGAAATAAAAACTTGGAAAAGGTGATTTGTGTTGGAACGTGAGCATGTGTGGGGTGGGGGTATGTTTTTGCATTCCTATCTTTCCAAGGACATTCAATTGACAACACCCCTCCTATTCACACACACACACACAACATCCTGAAATAAAATTTGGAAAAGACGACTTGTGTGGATGTGGGTGTGTAGGGGGTATGTGTTTGCATTACTATCTTTCCAAGGACATTAAATTGACAACACCCCTTCCATAAACACACACACAAGAGGACTGAGGGGTCCAACCCTCCGAGGACCTCAATGGACTTAATGTTTTGGTCTGTATATGAGGACACACAAGTGTACAGGTTTCCATAAGACAATTTGCAGTGCAAGGAAATCTGCCCACTTTACAGGTGTTCACTGACCACTGTGGCCAAAGTAAGATCCATTCCTCATCAAGCATCATTTCAGGTTCAGCGGGCAACCTCTAGGGGCGCTGAACCTTGATCAGCCCACATATGCACCATCACTGCCCAGATCAGCTACCCGAGTTTCGTATGGGTTTCCACGAGACAATTAGCAGTTAGTTCCTTATCCAAGGGAATTTCAAGCACACTCGTCTTTAAGCTAACTTGATAAGTCCGCAGTAGTATTAGTAATGTACAGGGAGGAAAGTGTGTTTTGTGTTTGGTGTGTGTGTTAAAATGATAAGTAGATTTTAGAGCCAAAATGCTTGATCTCTCTCTCTTTCTCTCTCTCTTGTATTTGCATTTCCCTCAAATAACGAGATTCATACCGAAATGACTATAGGGGGCCTATCTTTGAAATAGAATTAAGTATGACACAGGTGTTAATCTACACAGTTTGATAATAAGATCAAAATCTTAACATTTAATTATGAAGCTACTTAAATTTCCTTTTTGATCTGACATAGGGCACCATAAGTAAGATTCTGAATTTGAAAGATTGCATTCAAGTTGCGTCATTTTAAAAAGATCATTCAAATTCAATAATCATGATGCAACATACATCAAACTCAAATCCAAACTATAAACATAATCCACATATAATAAAACATAAATAGTGACATGCATTTTAATACTCTATATCATAAGCTTAATCAATCTCATTTAAAAATCATACATAATTAACAGTAACTCAAGAAACCTACAAATGTGGCAATAGTCAATAACTCCATTAAGGGAGGAAAACAGCCCCATTACCATGGCGATTTACCTCACATTGCAAGCAAATCTATCAATATTTGATTGGATTCCCCTCGAGGCATACCTGACAGGTAGGAGTAGTTCTTACTTGTCAAAGTGCTGGTGAACCCCACTCCATATATGTGATGGCTCATCCCGAAAAGGGGGACTTTGCCACAGAACACTTTTCAAGAAATTTGTGAAAATAGGTAGCAAAAATTAAAGAAAATAATAAGAATTTCCCAGCAGATTTTCTGTTGTAAAACTAGATTGCCTTGATCAATTTCATTAAGGTGTCATTTTAAAGATTAGACAATACTGTAACAGATGATAAAATCGAAATTTATATCATCTGCAATGTCCCCCTTCAGAATGAGCCATCATATATGACCTATGGGGTAATATAGCGTATACAATTTCAAGCAAGATCTAATTTTATATTAAAAATTCTACAAAACAGAAATTTATCCGATTGCTTTTTAATCACAAAAAATTTAAATTGTAAAAATTAAGTGGTTTTGAAATAAAGTACCCACAGTGGACAGCCAAAAAGCCTAAGGTGGGTAGCACTAAGATGACCTTGTTTACTTGGAAAATATCTATCACAAATAATACAAAAGAAGCTGAATTCATGTCTTTGGACTTCAGTAGATAGCATAAATAATTAATGAATTAACTGGACTATAAATAGTAATTGAAAGCTAAAGTACAAAGTAGGCTGAAAACAAAGTCGGCCTCCAACAAAATTTTCGCTACCAAACATTTGGTTGTGACGTCACCAAAATTTGCCATTGAATTTAAAGTATGAACCGGTAACAAACATTTAGTGCAATGTATATGGCAATTCAATTTTATTCAAATTTTATTTGGTATCAACTCTGTGTTGAAGTTTTATTATTTGGAGTTACTCGTCATTTTGATGTCACGACCAAATGTTTGGTAGCGAAAATTTTGTTTGATGGCCAACTATGTTTTCACCCGTAGTTTAAATTATAATTCACGAGATTCCAAAGAAAAGAATCAACATCGGAAGTCAACAAATCTGCCATAGAACAAGAAAACCATGTCATTGACTAGGAGGGGCAAAAGTACTGATAAAGACTCGAACCAAATTAGTCATAAGATCAGGGAGGCCATTTGCGATATGGTCTGTGCCTATAACCCCGTCTATGACATATTACTTGGATCAAGATTGGCACACAACAATTCTGTTACATCAACACACCATTTGATAAGCTACAAATCCTTTCCATCTTCAACCAACATTTCCTCTTCTTAAATTAGCCGCAAGATCAGGGAGGCCATTTGGATTCGCAAGAAGGGGTGCCTATAACCCCTGTCTATGACATATTATTTGGATCAAGATTGGCACACAACAATTTTGTTGCATCAACACACCGTTTGATAAGCTACAAATCCTTTCTATCTTGAACCAACATTTCTTCTTCTTAAATACACATTTTCAGCACAGTAATATTATTTTTAATTTGTATGATATTATGATAATTCAAATTTATGCCACAGTTTGATAAAAAAATAATAATTCTAATCAGGCAAATAACCTACCAGTTGAATCACCCCTTTGTCACAACAAAAATGAAGACAATTTTAAAGGGACTAGCCATGACCAATGGTAGCTTTGACAGTCTTACAAAACCAAAGAAATACATTGAGAAAAAAGCTGTTTGGCGCTTTACCCTACAATTTTCACATATGTGATGACTCACCCCAAAAGTATATAGGAGAGCACACATATGTTTCTTATCCATTTTTCTTTGGCAAAACAAGTTTTTGACACAATACACTTGAAAACGCTTTTTTACTCCATTTCTGATCAAAATCTTATAAAAATGCTTTAATAAACAATGGTAGAATGTTCAAAGAGGTATTCGATGTCTCCTACCTTTAAGGTGTTTGGTCCACGCGCAGTCCATGCGTACCAGAAAGCGCTAGGTTCCGAGTTGGTAAGTGCCGCAATACGCATGCGCATATACTCTGAGTAGTGTTTTGAAGCAAAAAATTGCCATATTTTAATATTTTTCTGGAAAAATAGTTCGGTGACCCCCAATTTTTATTGTTTTATTTGAA
Organism: Ophiothrix spiculata; assembly: GCA_000969725.1. Taxonomy (NCBI): domain Eukaryota; kingdom Metazoa; phylum Echinodermata; class Ophiuroidea; order Amphilepidida; family Ophiotrichidae; genus Ophiothrix; species Ophiothrix spiculata. Next base: position 47,800 of record JXSR01S010856.1, read on the forward strand.
AGAACATACTTGTGCGCAACTTTTGTGAAAAAATTGACAACAATTTTCGGGCGGATTTTTTGAATCAACACTAAATAATGTCACTTTTTCCACATTTCCCATACACCCCTGTACTAATTTTTACTAGAAAATTTCGGGCAGATCTATCATGGACCAGACACCTTAACACATGTATGTTTATGTTTCAAAAAGCTTTTGAATTACTCCAGTTATAAAATCAATCTCAGTCAGGCCAGTCCCATTAACAAATGACTGCGGGCTTGATAAAAATCCCGGTCTTAACTAAAAGTGGCAAGCATGAGACACCAGTTGCTACCTTTTCTAACCCACGCTACCATATGTATCATCGTATTGTTTATATTATGCCAACACCAATTTTAAAATTTTCAAGTTACCGCAGCTTTGCAATATTGGATATGCACATTTTGGTGTTTTTTATTTCCCTGGAGTAATTTTCATAAAATCAGCAAGTAGCCTATGATGAATCTTCAGGCTTTGTTCTCATCATCCATATTGTGTTCATTTCTAAATAAGGCCAAAAAAATAATTGTTGTGTTGCCCTCAAGTGGGATTTCTGAAAAATTGAGTCGGTCAGTCGGAAAATAATTTTTTAAATTATTTTTTTTAAAAAGCACCTAAAGTACCAAATTTGGGTGCATTTTCCACTATTTTCAAAATATTTTCTCAAAAAACACCCAATCTGAGCAAAATTGGGTGCTTTCCCGACCCTAATATATATTTTTTAAATTTTTGAATAGGGTCGGTCGCTGAGGGCAACATAACAATTTTTTTTTTTTTTTGGCCTAAGTGTCTTTTCTTCTTCCTGATAATGAAATAGTAATATTGTAATAAATTCACGGATCACATAAAATTAGCAGAAAAGTATAAAACTTATGCTCTCTATAAAAAGCCACAAAAAGCTAAGGGCAATTATAAGACAGAAAAGAAAGGGAATGCAGAATAAAATCACAAACATGATAAATCTCTAATCGAAATATTCAAAATTAATTCTACATCCATATTTTTTAATGAATAAAATAACAAAATATTACAACAGCATAGAAATCAAAAATTTTCAAACAGACATATTCAATTGTGTTTATTTATATTTGCAAATTGAAGTTTACAGTCAAATGTGTAAGGATTTAATCACTGAAGAATCCAAAATCCATCTGAAACAAAACAACAATTATCTATTTAGTTTTGACAATTTTACACCTTATGAAATTGGAGAAATCCCTTTAAATTTGTTCTGATTTAATACATTTGTAGTTATAAGAAATAGGAAATTTAGAATACTACAATTTACAGGATCTTAGAATAAGGTTTTGACTAGACGCTGATACAAATTCAGCATATTAGGCCAAGAAAAAAAATTGTTGTGTTGCCCTCAAGTGGAATTTCTGAAAAAATGAGTCGGTCAGTCAGAATTTATTTTTTTTATAATTTTTTAAAAAGCACCTAAATTATGAAATTTTGGTGCATTTTCCACTATTTTCAAAATATTTTCTCAAAAAACACCCAATCTGAGCAAAATTGGGTGCTTTTTCGACCCTATTTTTTAAATAATTTTTTGAATAGGGTCGGTCGCTGAGGGCAACACAACAATTTTTTTTGGCCTTATGCAATTTACGAATAATGCCACTATTCATATAACCACCACCATACTCTACCATAATCCATTCGCTTACTATATCTTTGTCAAATCTCCCAGTCCTTATTATCGTATCATTCCTCACAGACCTCAGGCAAATTTTCTGCTTCATTTACTATCTTACATCAGGCTCGTGACCATGCCTGTTTAGTAATCTCTAAATGTGAATGGAACGGAACTCAACCCATCATATCACAAATATAAGAATTAGTACCTCCAGTCATATTTTCTGGTTTGTGGTCTGTGGAAGAGGAGTACCATGTATTACAATAATATACAAATATATACTGACTTAAAGATCTCTGGTTAAAACTATGGACCTGAAGCGACTAAAATAGCTAAATTTTAGTCACTGAACGACCAAAGATTTAATCCAGAGATCTGAAAAATGTCAGTATATATTTGATTTATATACTGTATTAATAAATTCTAAAATAATATAAGATTTACTTGCCCAATGGCCTAATTCAGTAATTAATCTTATTAAATAATGCACTAACAAATTGCTAACCATGAATGCAAGTAATAGGTTAATGCACGTATTTTTCTACTTCGATAATCAGCAGGATCCATATTTTTGGACATAAATGCCGATACTCTGGTCCTAGAGTTGATGACGTATTTTGTCATACGGTCATGGTGCCGGGAACAGCTTCCCACATACTACCTTTTTGAGGCACAAGTACAAACATTTTTATCATAAATCACTTTAATATCATCATGTATTCCTTACCTTTTCTGAAACTGTGTAAGTTAGGTTTTCAATATCTCTCTCAAACTAAGGTGCATCCAGTTAGCCAAGTATTCATACAGAAGAAGCAAATACATCTATTCACAAATAAATTCTCAAGAAATATGCCAGTGTTATTCAATCAACAGAGCTATCAAAACACCTTTTGAAAGCTTTTGTATCGTTCTTAAGAACTACTTATATGAAATCTTTGCACACAGAACTCCAACAGGGCAATTTAAATAGATCCATGTCAAACGGTTTCCCCGGGAGGGAGGATTCTCACATTACGTTGATATACGGTTATATGCCATGGTTTTGGGGCCATTTTAGGTATATCGATGGGTGGGTTTTTGTCACCATTTTAGGTATATCAATGGGTGGGTTAATGTCACCATTTTAGGTATATCAATGGGTGGGTTTTTGTCACCATTTTAGGTATATCGATGGGTGGGTTTTTGTCACAGACCTAAGGCACCCAAATGGAAAAATTTGGTGTTTTTTGGGAAAATTGTCTTAAAAAGCGTCCAATTTGGCCCAAATTGGGTGTTTTTGGCAGAAAAATGGTATGGTGAAGGGTTGCAAAATTGCCTTTTTTTAGGTATAGAGAACGGTCCTTATCACGAAGTCTGCGTGGCACACCCCCGTACAAATTTGTTTTGAGAACCCCCCTGGACGGTTTCTCCTTGAATATAATGATCATTACTTCATCCTTGGAGATGTCAGAAGGTATTTAGCATCCAACTGAGAAAAATTTATATATTTTTCTTCTTATTATATACTTTGGAAAACCTGGCTTATCCATTTGTGTATAAATGATAGAATAACGGGGAAGTTGTCAATTATAGATTTATGCAGGAGGAACATAAGTACTCTAAAAACCAACGGGGGGTGGGGGAGTATAAATGCAGATGAACAACCAATTTCAGGTGCAATTCTGAGGATCAAAACCATTCTGGCATAGTGGTTGAAAGGTAAATCCATCAATTTTATCCAACTCAGGTTTGAACTTGGCCTTATAAGAGTAAGACAGGTTCACATGATCACAATGAGTTTCCTTAGAAAAGTTTAATGGTCAGGCTAAGTAAACATATAGCGTTGGGCTGATTCTTTGGCATTAGAAGATAAAATATGGTTTTCACTTTTCATTTTTTAATCAAAACAGGCTTTTTTAAAAATACATGTTTCCTTAAAATAGTATCATACTTTGCACTCGGCCCCTAAACAGATATGTTATTGAGGGGGTACCTTAGTTTTGATAAACCCTATGGTCCGTATGCACAAAAGAGGTTTAACAGTCAGACCAGGTTTAAAGTTAGACCGGGTTTAAGTCAAAATTACTACTGCCAGAAAATTACCTTTTAGAGCATTTTTGAACTGAAACAGCTTTAAATATTACAAACAACACTTAAACCAGGTCTAACTTTAAACCTCATCTAACTCTCAAACCTCTTATGTGCATATGGCCCAATAGATTTAGTTGTAAAAAAATCAAATGGCAATTCTCAAAAATAAGATATGGGTAAATAGGTCACATGATTATTTTTCTTATTTTTAATTAGCAAATTTTATATCATGTGACCCTGTGTTTTTAGTTTAATTTCAGCAAGCTTATCAGTTGATGTCAGCATTCTCTCTGAAAGAAGATACACCAATTCCATTTTGGAATCCTGATAAAATTCCTTGAAAGTTCAAGCCCAACCTAGAGCAAAACATCGCTACATTAGAAGCAGGTGCAGAGAAGACGGCAAATGTTGTCTCTAGATACTGTCAAAGTGGTATGGTATCCAAAAGAAGATATCAGGACCTTCCCATAATGCCTCGCTTCCAATGGGATTTTTTTGTATGGGTTGTGATGAGAGGGTTAAGGGATGAAACATATCTTAAATGCAAATTTGGGTTGAGGTCTGCTAATTTTGCTGTTTCATCCCTAAACCCTCTCATTAAAACCTGTACAAAAAGAACCCCCCAGGACGGTTTCTCCTTGAATATAATGATCATCACTTCATCCTTGGAGACCTCAGAAGGTATTTAGCATCCAACTGAGAACAATTTATAAGGTGCTCATATAGTAAAAGAAAATTTATATATTTTTCTTCTTTATAAATACTTTGGAAAACCTGGCTTATCGGTCTGTGTATAAATGACAGAATAACGGGGAAGTTGTCAATTATAGATTTATGCAGGAGGAACATAAGTACT
>JXSR01S010857.1:25462-35498 GCA_000969725.1 Ophiothrix spiculata
GACGGGCTGTTTTATCAAGATGAAATTATTGTTTATACTACGATAAGTAAATATTTTGAAACAATCCGGGAATATTATTCCATTTGTCAAATTTGCACCTGCGTTCCATAACATCACATTACACAAAGTGAATGAGAAAGACATATTTGAGATATCAGTCGTGAGGATGACAGGAATAAAAAGAAGATAAAGTAATGGTTGATTTGCATCACCTTGCTCGAGAAGTATCTGACGTGCCACGTAAAACGCAGTAAGTGGGAATGTAATACATGTGGCCGTCCACCTTGAAGTAACTGTAAATGTGGCAAACTTCATTTTGCGTTGCAGGTTAGTCAAAATTGGTTTTTTTTTTCAGATTCCCAATCTTTATGATTGATTCAAAACACCCGAGTTTCATTTCAAGAAAATGAACGGAAATATGAAAAAAATATCTATCAATCTTTCCAAGGACAATTAACAGAAAACAAAGGGTTATTGATGTGGGAACCCGTTTATCTCAGTTTCACCTAACTTGAGTTTTGGAAGATAAGTTAAGGTCGATAAGGTGTCTTTTTGATCCTTATGACATAAGCTGTGATCACAAATGAAACCTTACACGAGTTAGATTTTTTGATCACCCGTGATAAAATACCGGACATATTTCTCTAACTTGACTAGTTGTCAATACCTGATGAAGCTACAAAAAAACCCAGAGACAACGTTAATTTTATCTTACTAAGAATCCTTTTCAGGTCCAAATCCGAATCCATACATATATGTTTGTTTCTTCCGAACTAATAATATATTATGCAAGCCTTGAAACTTATAATTCTTGGGTTAAACATTCACTACAGTCAAAACAGCCTCGACCATCAGAATACTAAATAGCATTTAGAAAGAAGTAAAAAAAACCACATTCGTTCAATTCCTAGTTTATTTCGATCCAGACATCAACCATGATAGACGGGCTGGTTTATCAAGATGAAATTATTGTTTATACTATGATAAGTAAATATTTTGAAACAATCCGGGAATATTATTCCATTTGTCAAATTTGACAGGAATAAAAAGGGATAAGTAATGATTGATTTGCATCACCTTGATTGCGAAGTATCCGCGTGTCAAGTATAAACTAAGGTTTATGACAGGAATAAAAAAAGATTAGGCCAAAAAAAAAAAAAAAAAAAAGAGGGAACTCTGTCTCAGGTTCTTTAGGCCAAAAACCTTAAGTGCTACGCGTTTTCTTTTTGTTGTTGTTTTAGTCAAAAAGGCTATGCGCACGCGGAAATCTTTTTTATTACGTTTTTAGGTCACTATTTTTTTTTCGGTCGTTTCGCGGCCGAATTTTTTCAATTTTTTCTGTAAGAAAAAAGTTTAAAAAAGAGCAAAAAATCTCCTGAAAACCTAAAAAAAACGGGAAGGTAAAAAAAACTGGGAAGGTAAAATTTCATAAAAACATACATTTAATTGTCAAGTTATGGCTGATTAGTAGCAGTTGAGCTTTAACAAGTGTTTAAAGTGTACATTAAATGCATAAAAATAGCAACGACGCACGGTTAGCGGCAATGTCAGGTTTAAGGCTACTGGAAAATTAACTGACAGGGAAAACGGTCGACTTACGCAGCATTATGCACGATGGTACACTCAAAAAAATAATTTGTTGAATTTACTTTAAAAACTCTGTGCAACACGGTTGCCTTGATTTTATTAAGTAAGTGCAACAAGCATTTATTCACGTATTTTGTACTTAATTGACACGGTTTAAAAGAACTCCTTTTATTGAGTTACAACACATAATATTGCCGATAAATTGCACTATCTTGTTGCTTTTACTTGCTTCTATTACGTTCGTTTTACTTACTTTTGAAAACCAATTTAGTAAAACGTTCACTTAACTGATAGCGTTAGGAGATTCCACATAAATAAAATGCTTAAATTGTGCTTGACTTACAACAAATTTATTGAAATTTAAAAAAAAAATGAATCAATTTCACTTTTTCTTGAGGAGGAGATTTCTCGATTGGTTCCTTACTAATTTTTAATTACTTTTACAGACATGAGAAAAATTACCTTTGTACCTACCTGAGAATTGAACCTTGGTCCTCTGAATCATGAGTCTGATGCTTTACCGTATGCGCCACAGAACCCGGCATTCACATTCTCAAAAGAGCAGAACATAAATTTATATGTGAAATGTAAATGTTCCATAGTAACTCATCATAACATTGTATAAAAACTACCAAATGAATGTATTGGACCTTCTTGTGTATATTCTTGTGTTTATTAAATCATATTGACCAGATAAACGTAAAAAATATGAATTTGGCTTCTTTTAGTGTCCCTTTTACTATAACTCAAGAATTATTTGTAGGCTACATACTACAATTTTCTCTACTTCTTTTTACGTAACTGATTTGAATTTGGTGTACGCAAAAGTATAAATTTTACATTTTGTTATCTTCATGAAGGTGTTGTCAACTTAATATTTGTATTTGTTGGTTCTACTTTTGTCTTTAGTTGATTGAATTGAAATACATTATGTCATTGTTACTCATTCATGTTACACATATCTACTTACGTTTACTTAACTATTTTAACAGGCTTTATTCAGTAAATACGGTGAAAACATAAGTTTGAATAATAAATTCAAGTAATACTTACTAAATTTTCGTACTCATAAACCGTACTTATAATTATTGGACCCATGTTGTCAGTGCAACTCCAATATGTCAAGTTTAAATATCTTTATGTTATTTAGAGTGATAAGAATGCAAATCTTATGAGAAATATCTGCAAATTAGATTTTTTACGTAACTCAAATTAATATTTCCTAAGTAGCATGAACTTAGTGTAAGTTTCATTTTTTTGAGTGTCCTTGTTACAGACACAATATTGTATTAGAAGCTACTAATGCAAAATAGACCTGTACATTTGTTATCCTTTGGGTGCTTGTGCCGTAAGTTGCCCAGCTGCTTTAATCGAACGAAACAATCTTAAAGTGCCCACTGTCATAATATTCACCAGAAGAGTATAGACCCGAGCATGGATTGTGGGGCGTTGGATTGGGACATGTGTTCTTACCAAGGCCGTATGGCGCGCCATTGGCGCAGCAGTGTGAAGTTGGCGCAACAGGTACTAGGTTTCTAAAAAATGATACGAAAAGATATCTTTCCTTGCTAGTTTTATTTACTAAATTTTATTGTTCGCTCGTGATTTTGGCGGAAAACACCTCTTCAACTTTTTCAAAATTGTTCAAATTGGCGCCAGCCCAAAAACTTTTGAGGGTACACTGATCGGGACCCACATAAGAGCCCTAGTCTAAGGTTCGGGCAGGGTCCCAGGAAACTCTTAGGTTTTGGCTTATTTGATTGACCACAAATTTAAGCTCTTCTTCACTCAAAAAAAGAATTTGTTGAATTTACTTAAAAAACTCTGTGCAACACGGTTGCCTTGATTTTATTAAGTAGGTGCAACAAGCATTTATTCACGTATTTTGTACTTAATTGACACGGTTTAAAAGAACTCCTTTTATTTGAGTTACAAACACATAATATTGCCGATAAATTGCACTTGTTGCTTATTTAATAGCGCCCATATCTTGATTATCTGTCTTGAAGTTATCAAACGCACGCGCTACATCCCGCGTTCAGAGCCGACGCGCCGCATTGTGCACATGGCGACGCGGAGCGTCGCGCAATCATAACATTAGTTATATGCCGCTTATGAATCAACGCTGTTCATGCATGGCCACGTGACGGCTCTCGACTAATCAAAACCTCGGAAATTACGCAAGTATATGTGAACAATTAATTAGTGGTAAAATATAAATAGTATTTAAATTATAAAATACTATTAGAAACAGATGGTCTGTGTGAAAAAACGGACCATTGTTTTGTGATCATGGTGATTGGTCACTTTTTTCTGGGCACACACTCAGTATATATTTGTGCAAAACCTAAATGACAAGTTATTATCGGTAACTCTTCTGAGGTAAATCAGGTAGTGGTCACATCTAGGTGATGAACGGTAAGTTGTTTTTGTTGTTTTCCTTGTTGTTAGGGTTTTTTCTCTTTAAAAGTTATGGTTCATCAAACTAAATCATATCGACGCGAATCATGGCAGCAAAACAAATTTTCTCCTATATACTTAAGGTGTTTGGTCCACGCGCCGTCCACGCGTACCAGTACGCGCTAGTTTCCGAGTAGGTAAGTGCCGCAATACGCATGCGCATATACTCCGTGTAGTGTTTTGAAGCTAAAAATTGCCATATTTTATTATTTTTCTCACAAACTAAGTCGGTGACCCCAATTTGTATTTTTTTATTTGTAAGAACATACTTGTGCGCAACGTTTGTAAAACAAATCAACAAAAATGCTCGGGCAGCTTTTTTGAATCAACACTAAACAAGGGTACGAGGAATCCATATGCTCAGGAAAATGTGAATCCTAACTATTTTTCAATCATGAAAAGATAAATAGTTTCCACTGCCTTTGCAGGGACTCGAACCATGGATTATGGAGGTGGTTATTCGTGCATTACGAAGCGAGAGATCTACCGCTGAGCTATCAAGGCAGCGTTGAGAACGTGAACTAAAATCTAAAACATAACTATTAGAATGCCGTATTTTTCCTTTTGTTTACATAAAAATTGCAATTTCTGCCTCATTAGAATGCTCAATTTTTAAGTATATGCGAATGCGTATATCAGACAAAATGTAGATAATGTAGATACTTAAAACAGGCAATTCACAGTTCAAACAGGGCAAACTCAGAGTCGTAATTCACGTCCGGATTTTCGGGCAAAACAACCCGGGTTTGTTACATTATCATTCAAAATCAACTCAGCATATTTATAAAATATTGTTTGTAATTCAATAAGAAGTATCAAGCCTACAATCTGTCAAAATTTGAAACCAGTCGAATTGTTCGAACATCATTAAATTATGAGGTTTCGGCGAAACAGGGTCAAATTTTTCGAAGTAGTCTTTATGCGTCATTTTGACCTTGATAATGGACGTGAAATTACTAGTAAAGTTTAATGTATAAACTAGAGACTCTATTTAATTTGTACGCCAAAAATTGTGATATTCTGAAAGGTGTAAGTAGGTAAAAACTTGCAGTAAACATGACATTCAGCCGGCCGAGACGTTTTTAGGGACTGTAGCCTTAATACGAAATATAAATGACCATTTGATTTAAAAATGATCCATGTGATACTTTGTTATAACATAGATGGCCTTGCGTCACATATAGGTCCATCAAATATCACGGATCTGTTACATATTACCCTAAAATATTGTAGGAAACATGCATTTTTGCTAAAACTTCTTTACGTATTTGGGAAAGTTTGGTATCATATGAAAGGTCTATTTATACTCTATATATGTACAAAAAATTAACTTCTCATGATTTTAATTAATGAAGTTATACTTGAAAAAGTAATTAGGAAACATGATGGATCGGGTGGAGGCGGCGACGGTGGAGGCGGCGCGCATAGATTTACATGCAAAAGTGTACGAAAGTTGTGATTTATAAACACATATAATATTAAAAATAAAAATGCTGGGATCATAATTTTTTGAATATACTTCAATGAGATATGTATAATGCTAAAGCATGTATCGAAAATTGACAAGTTATCCAAATTTTGTTGTTTCTTAATGGTTTATATGTGGGTAATTTTCTCTATACATTACTGTACAAAACATGCATTTACACTCGAAAACTTTAAAACGACATATCTTTTAACCGAGTCGATGTAAATGGTAAAAGTTATACATTTTTTAAAAGGAAACATGTTGAGGAATCCAATTATGTGATTAATTTTTAGGTAGTGTTTACATGAAAAATCTTTTGACCGATAAATGTCCTAAAAATTAATGAGTCGTTTCATAGATTTTGATCATCCTAAATATTTTGACCACAATAAAATTGATCACCAAATGAATTATTTTATTGAAGGCTATCATTACATCCTTCAAATGATGTTTGTGTCAGCTGGATACACCTTTCCCCAACAGAATCTCATCGTGCCAAGTTGGTTGACCAAAATGCACTTTTATTTTATTTTGCACCCTGTATAATTTTAACCCATCCTTAAAACTTAGACTTATTCAGGTAAAATTGAAGTCCTCGGAAGGTAAGCTTTCCAGCAATATCTAACTTTGTAGGTTTTAAGTGTATATATTCAGAGTTACGATCCATTGAATGCAAATTGGCATGGTTTTACCAATGTTTTTGTGTGAAACAAAAAATATGACCAATGACCTACGTCCAGATCGTAGGTTATAATTTGTCACGGTTAAGAAACCTCGATATACTGACCTGCTTACCTATTGAAAGATTTGACCTGAGAGTTGATGGCAAAACCATTCAAGCAAATTTATTACCATCAAGGCTACTGTGTTTGTTTGTAATGTAATTAAAACCCCGACATTTGAAATTTTTGGTTGAATTTTACCACATCGGTCAGCAGCAATTATCATAAAAGGCAAGTTTATGTCACTTTTGTTTTGTTTTAATACTAGACTATCTTGCTATGTCTGTGTATTATGGTGCCATTTCATGTATTTACATGTGTCACAATGTATTATTTGTTGATATTTGAGGTTGGTTTATTTTCGTTACTCGGCTATAAGTTTTGCTATTTTTCAAATCTATAAAAATGGCGACGCTCTATAAGGTCACATGGGTAATTTTTAAATGGTCGTACTCAAGAAAGCTGTTTTTAAACCGACTCTCATGCAAAAACGAGTCCGGTGACCCCAAATTTTTATTTTAAAAATCGGTTCTACATCGATAGAATATCATTCATGCCGATTTTTACTAAAATTCTTCGGACGGATCTCTCATGGACCAAACACCTTAAACATGTATTTGGTTTCTTATGTATTTTGTTGGTTTTTAACAGGCTAGTTGTAATTAAATTGCCAATACCATTTACATGCATGAGTCTAAATTATTGCGAAAAAATTCGTCATATTTTTACGATGTTCTTATGATCTCCTTGAAAATAAACGTAAACATCATTTTCCCCCAATAATTTGACTCTAAAAATTGTTGGTGTTGTACCATAAATCTATGGTTGTACCCGACTTAGCTCGACCTGTATGGAGTTGTTTAGGTAACTTGTAAGAAATCAAACAATGTTACCTTATTTGTTCTGTTTGCTCAAAGCTGCAAGGAACATCAAACTAAACATGATGAAGGTCCTGGGCCATGTCGGCGTGCCAATAGTTGTCTGCTGGGTTCTGGTCTACCTCCTAATCCCTGCAGATGCATGCGGAGACGACGAGAAAACCGGGGAGAAAACACGAGAGAAAAGACATGCTGGACTCCTTATTACAGATAAGGTACGCTTCACCCAAGGAATTTAATATAAAACCCAGAGGGGGCACTCCCATATGTGTGCACGCGTCATGTTCCTGTAGATAGACCCCCCCCCCCTTTTTTTTTGCTCCGCTCTCACCCAATGACACCCTTTTCACTGAGCTGTCACCCAATGACCCCCTATTATTTTGAAAGTCGACCTTTTTTTATGGTGACTCTCATCCATTGCCCTGATTTTTCGAGAACCTACACTGGATGACCCCTTTTTTCGCTAAATTTGTCGATTTTTTCGAAAATTGTACGAAAATTTGTCGATTTTTTCAAAAAAAACCCCCGAAAATTAGCCTTATTTTATTCAAAAACTGACACCGAATGACCCTGTTTTTCGTTCTTTTTTCACCTTATCACTGTAAGTTATACTGTCTAAACATGTAACGTGAATAATTTGCGTCAATGTGCGGTATGGGGAACTCCATGTCACGAAAGGGAAACTTGTACACTTTATTTTGGTTCTAAATGAGCACTGGCGTAGCAATAGGGTGGCATGGGTGGACAAAGTCCATGGGCCCCGAGGGGTAAGGGGCCCCGCGAAGAAAAAAGAAAAAGAAGAAGAAAAAAACCGAAGAAGAAAAAAAACCACAAAAAGCGTAATGAAGATTTGAATGATGAATTCAAAAACGCGCATTTCAATGGGGCCCACATGCTCTGTGCTTAAACGGGGGCCCTCTGCCTTACAATCATATGCATTTAAATACATTGATCAAAAACACTAACTAAAAATGAAATGAGTGCAAAACGTTTTACAATGAATAGGACAGACAAATGCACAAGATCTATCATAGGACCCACTAATGTTTAAACTATAACATTTTGTGCAGGGGCCCCGAGAAAAACAAACACACTTTTACGTATTCTTATCTGCATTTAAAGTTGTAGGGGCCCAGAATGGAAAGAAAAATAAAAAATAAAGTGAAACTAAAAAAAAAGGAAGAAAGTATTAAACTGAATCAAGGTCAAAATGTCAGATTTGAAAATGTTAATTTAAACGTAGCCAGCATAGGTCCTATATGTCTCTATAGTTTTACTGGACTTATCACATAATTTCTTCAAATTTTAAAGATTGTGCAGAAGCAAAAAAGAAAATTGGATTTTTTGTCAACCTGTTTAAAGTTATATTGATTTTGGGGCTCAAATAAATTAGAAAAGTTGCAATTTCAGAAATATGGTCACAATCTTCAAAACTTGCTCTGTCTTCCTACTTTATGAAGTTGGCAAAATAAACCGATTTTTCTTTCTTTGAGTTACAAACTGATCAGAGATTGTCATAAAGACTAGCCCTGTAAAGCAGAGGTTAAGTTCTTTATTCATGTATAGCCCATATACTAATGGGAAAATCATATCCTTTTTTCTTCAAATAAAGATCACTGCACTGAGTGTCCCGTATTTTCGTTCTACGAGGCAAGCAGGCCGGCTTATTATATCCGTCAGGGAAAATGACAGCATAAAACGCGTACCTTATTTGGGATTTCATAGCAAGGGGGCCCCGCACTGCTCCATGTCCATGGGCCCCCGAAGCCCTTGCTACGCCACTGTAAATGAGGGGTGCTCTAAGCAAAATGAGCTGAAAGTTGAGTTTTCAAAATTGAGTTTATGGTATATCTTAATTCTCTTTGGCCTGTATTCACAAAAAGGGAATAACTTTATTCCAGGAATAACTTTATTTTTATTCCATTGATGTCGTCATTTGGTACATGTATGGAAATGAAGAATTAAGTTATTCCATGGGCTAGTTAATCTAGGATTGACAAATTCAACTCAGTTCAGGAATATGGGCTATCTCTAATCTGAGAATGGGAAATCCAGGAATAAAGTTCCTGGATATATGAAAAACTTTCACGTATTTCGTCTCACTATTTAATCGCTGAATATTTTTTTACTGCATCACTGCTCAAATGGGCAATATAAGTGTATACAAACCTTAAATTTGTCGATTTGAGCTAATTTCCGTGTACGGACAACAGTTCAAGTTGTTGTATTTCACCATTTCGCGCAAAAATCTAAGGTCAGACATACTAAAATCAGTTATGGTTGGTAGGAATACACTATAGCCATTCTAAAGAGAGTTTCTAAGTGCCTGTATATCCTATCATATCAAAACGGCAACAGGTTGAAGTGATAAAAATCCTATTTTTTGTACACATTTCTCAAGGACAATGGCCATTTTAAGCAAATGAAACACATTGAGTAGTAGTAGTAACTTTTGTGAATACGGGCCAAGTATAATCTCAGCTTTCGAATGATATACATATGTTACACTTTCTTTCTCCATTATCCAGTCAGAGATCAAAATACAAGGTGGTCCACTGAAAATCTGGCAATCAAAATTAGTTGCAAATCGATTTTAAAGGCTTATTGTAAAAAGCGAAAGCGGAAGCGGAAGCGAAAGCGCAAGCGCAAGCGAAAATTAGTGTAAAACGCGGAAATTGTTACGGTCGCATAATACTGAAATATGCACAATTAAATATTATTCAGGGTACCGGTAAGAAGGAGAGTTATTTCCAATGAGGCCTGAAAGGGTCATCCCAAAATACAAGAGTGGGGTCTATGTTACATAATGGACAAAGAGTGTATGACCTAAGTTGTTATCAAATAATAATAATAATAATAATAAAAGAGAAAATATATAATAAACCACACAGCATAAGAGCTTGGTCACAATAATCGTACGA
>JXSR01S010857.1:81788-98028 GCA_000969725.1 Ophiothrix spiculata
TTAAGGCTAGTAATGCCTACCAGTTGAATCTGAAGTTTTATATTGTTTCTTATCATTAATAAGATGAAAAAAACACACAATATCTTGATGGATGGTGGTTAGAATCCAATGACATATGGTTTGGAAAAACAACACGAGCTTCAGTGACCAAACTCACCTCATCTTGATCCTTAGGTCTGCGCTATTGGTTTGTACAGTACAAAAACTGAAATTAGCAACTTTAAAAAATTGACCTTGAGGGTTTTAAATGTTCATAACTTCAGCGTTTCTCAGTCAATTATCAGAAATAGGGTGTCAAATAAAAACTAAAACTCCAGCGCTTGTTCCCAATATCTTAAAATTACGTTTGCGAGTACCGTATTGGCGCACGAGCCATTTTTTTTGAGACAAGGCGATACTTTTTTGGGAGTCTTTATATATTATGCAAGCCTTAAATCTTCTTGTTCTTGGGTTAAACATTCATCACAGTCAAAACAGCAACAACCACTAGAATACTAAATAATAACAGTAAGAAAGAAATTCCAAGCTTACGATCCAGACATCAACCATGATAGACGAGCTGTTTTATCAAGATTAAATTATTGTTTATACTACGATAAGTAAATATTTTGAAACAATCCGGGAATATTATTCCATTTGTCAATTTAGTGACATTGACAATTATGTTAGTGACATTGACAATTATGTTAGTAAATATAATTCTGTTCTATCTGGAGTTTTGAACAAACACGCTCCATTAATGGTTCGAAACATCATCCCACGGCCTAACTCGCCTTGAGGAACTGCACTCACTAAAACGTGAAAAATGCTCAGCAGAGCGAAAATGGAAGAAAACTGGTTTAACTGTCCTCAAACAAATATTCTATGATAAGTGTAAAAAGTATAAAATGACACTCACTGCATCAAAACGTGAATATCACAGAAATGAAATACTAAACTGTGATCAAAAACAGGTTTTTAAAATTATAGACAGATTGTCTGTTCACAAACCCCAGCAAGCTTTGCCTTCCCACAGCTCAAAACAGCAGCTTGTTCAGGAATTTTCTGAATACTTCGTCAAGAAGTTTAAGACTCTTCGTCTTAACATGAATGGAAATCAGGCGATCAAAAAACACTCTGAAGAACAGTGTAGTAGCACATTCTCCAAATTTTGTCTCATGTCTGATAGCGATATCTTAAAAGTCATAAAAGGATCAGAAATAAAATCTTGTTCCCTTGATCCGCTTCCTGCCGGTTTGATTTCAGACAATCTGGAGTTGCTATTACCTCATATTGCTAGCATTGTTAATATGTCTCTAAAATCAGGAGTATTTCCTAGTGCACTGAAATCTGCCCTTGTAACGCCGATTCTAAAGAAGCCAAACCTGGATCCTGAAGTCTATAAAAACTATAGGCCTATCTCAAACTTTTTTTTGGGAAAGATAATTGAACGTTGTGCCATGAAGCAGTTTGTTGCCTATTTAGACTCTAACCACCTGTTCGCTTCTTCTCAGTCGGCTTACAGACAGTTTCATAGCATTGAGACAGCACTTACTCGTGTTTACAGTGATATTCTTATGAATCTTGATAAACAAGGCGGTGAGAGTATCTTAGTCATCCTGGATTTATCAGCAGCCTTCGGCACCATAGACCATACATTGTTTATTAATCGCCTCCAATCACGCTATGGTGTCGGAGGCTCGGTACTCAATTGGTTTCTGACATATCTTCAGAATAGAAGTCAAAGTATCTTGATTTATGATGTAAAATCTTCGCCTGTGAAGGTTGATTATGGCATGCCTGAAGGGTCCGTATACGGACCAATTTGCTTTATTCTTTATACGGCCCCGTTAGAGAGTATCAACACTAGACATGGTCTATCCTGTATGAAGTATGCAGATGATACCCAATTGTACATAAGTCTTAATGCTAATAATCAAGATCTTGCCATTGAAAAAATTGAAAATTGTATAAGGGATGTTAAGGCTTGGATGTTATCAAACTTTCTCGTTCTCAATGATAGCAAGACCGAACTAATTCATTTCACATCTCGGTTTGCTACTCCAAGGCACACATGCATTTCATCTTTATTTCCTGCTCACACTCTATACTTTATAGTCCACATACTACGCTATGATTGGGGCCTTGTTTTGAGCTTAGTGTCATCTCTGTTACTCTGTGGTACTGGTTTTATAAAACAAGCACTCAAGATCGTTCATGCAGTAAGCCTCTGATTCTTTTATTGATCATCAATTACGACAAGTGATAAAAAACCTTTTCATGTTTAATAAAAGCCTAGTGACCTTGTTTGGCATAGGGGTAATTGTAATTGTATATCAAATGAAACATTCATTCATACACTGGGACGATAAATACTTTATCGTCCCAGTTCATACATGAGTCATCTTTGGAAATACTACATATGGCAGCTACTCCTTTGTGAGTTTCTAAGTGAGGATTTTGGAGGTAATAATAAATAGCTGCCATATGTAATCCGGGTCTGAATCGCAAACCGTGAAAAACCTGTCGCAGCTTCGGCGTATTTTTCTCAAAAACAGTTGTGTTTTACCCCATAAAGGTTGGTATCATTGATCTCTTGACAAAATAAGCTACATTATGATATATGTTTCATAATACAATGACGAATTCGTGACGAGATATTGATGTAGAAAGTCAAAGTTTTACTCAGCTATGTAACATCTCATGTTGGTCGAATGCGTTCACACATTACTTCACATTAAAGCTTGAAGTCTATATGCTATCGGATGAAACAAGTTTTTTGATCTGTTGATTTTTCTACTTTTTCTAAAATACGCCAAACCTCAACCAATCGTATAGCATTTGGTTTAACATAGCGTTAAGCGAAAAACTCCCGGATGTAGATTGACCTGTATTTTAATAGCCAATCAGCGAGGCGTATTGAGCCGACCTACACTGATGCGGTGGCGGGCTGTATAAATCGTTTAATATAATATAGATGAAATGTATGTGGGCAGTTTCCATCCATACATGTTGGTGAGTCATCTGCTGAAGCGACTAACCATGTTAAAGATCTCGGTGTTATATTTGATGAACATCTAACAATGAGCAAACATGTCAATAATCTGTGTCGGTCTGCTACCTTTGCTCATAGCAAAATTGGCAAGTTACGGAAATTCCTTGATCCTCCCACCACTCAAAAACTCATCCAGGCATTTGTAATCAGCTGGATTGATAATTGCAACAAACTTCTTTAAGGCCTTCCTCAAAAAGAAATTAACAAAATCCAAAGAGTCCAAAATATGGCTGCTCGTATAATCTCTCTCACTAGGAAACGTGACCACATAACCCCAATCCTCCGTGACCAGCTGCATTGGCTACCAATTGAACAAAGAATAAATTACAACATTCTTCTTCTTACATATAAAGCATTCCATGGCATTGCACCTGCTTACGTAACTGAGCTTATCATGCCCTATGTACAACCTAGGAGCCTTAGGGCTGGCAGTGTACGACCACATAATAATCTCATGGTCATTAATTCACGCACCAAGACATATGGTGAGCGTTCGTTCACTGTCGCTGCCCCAATGATATGGAATGCTCTCCCATCCCATGTCCGTAGCTTGCCAACCATTAATCAATTCAAGGGTCAGCGTTAAACATTCCTCTTCAACTCTGCTTACACTGTGTAATTTTTGTTCTTTTCCATTTCTTTTGTATGTTTTCATAGCGCATTGAGATGTTTTTATGTTATTTGCGCTCACAAATACGGTTTATTATTATTATTATTATTATTATTAAATTTGCACCTGCATGCGTTCCACATAACATCACATTACACAAACTGAATTAGAAAGACATATTTGAGATATCTGTCGTGAGAATGGCAAGAATAAAAAAGGATAAGTAATGATTGATTTGCATCACCTTGCTCGGCAAGTACCTGACGTGTCAAGTAAAAACGCAGTAAGTGGAAATGTAATACATGTGTGGCAATTCACCTCGAAGCAACTGTAAATACGGGTTCCGACTTTTGGTGACCCACTGACCCGGTGACCCCCTGCCTCAATTTCTACCCTCGTAAAGATGGCACACCAAATCATCATTTCAGCATAATCTTATTTTACAATCGATTCAATAAAAAGCAGAACATTATCTTTCCTTTGACGGTCGATTAAATTATTGGGGACTATAATTGTCCTTGGTTTTCGCGCGATTTTTGTTCAGCCATTTTTGCTTTTACTTAAATTAGAGATGGGCAAAACGCACCAACTTTATTTCTTACTCTTGCACAAGCCATTTCTCGACGCTACATTAAGCGATTGTATTATCTTGGACCCAGCGTAACACACAATCATATGATGAAGAGAAAGTGAAGTAGTTTGAAAATTCAAGTAGCCACACGGGTGTGCAATGTTACCTGTAGCACACTACGTAAGGACACCTGATTTAAAAA
Organism: Ophiothrix spiculata; assembly: GCA_000969725.1. NCBI lineage: Eukaryota > Metazoa > Echinodermata > Ophiuroidea > Amphilepidida > Ophiotrichidae > Ophiothrix > Ophiothrix spiculata. The sequence goes on from JXSR01S010857.1 coordinate 86,206, forward strand.
CTTCTCTTTAATAAAAATCATTTAAAATGCGGAAGAAGTAGGGATTAGGTTTGTTTCTGCATTAACATATTCTGTAATATAAATAATAAAAGTGCTTGTTAAGGTATACAAGTATAGAGGAGGTCGTAGCGGTGTTCTTTTTGAAAACGTTAAGATGGCTCCATGTCAGTGATCGGGCTGGAGTACAGCGCTAATTGTTTATACCTCCCATCACCAGATAGTCAATCTATATATGCGGAGCGGAGTGCTTCGGCCACTCTGACGTATTAACATATCATGGCGGTTAAACGTCATCGACACTTATCGGGCACGTTGGAAGAACATTAAGCTGATAATTGACAATTTATAAGAAAATACTTTGCCAGGAAAAAGTAAGATTACCCAGGATATTTCTCCCTGATTCAGACAGGGTCACCTTCACATGCTAAGGTTACTGGGTGGGTCACTATTTTGGTGGGTCACTGGGTCTGGGTCACCAAAAGTCGGAACCCTGTAAATACGGCAAACTGCATTGTGTACACCTAGGTGAAATATGCAAAAGTTAAACTAAGTCGAAACACGCCAATCCACCATCACATATTCCACCACTATTTATATAAAACAATAAAAATAATATTTTAAAAATGATGATCCAAAATCAGAAAAGCAAATTTGTGTCCCTCGTGTTTGAATTGTATACCCTTTTTTGTTATTATTGTTGTTGTTGTTCTTGTTTTTGTTGTTGTTGTTGCTGCTGCTGCTGTTGTTGTTGTCATTGTTGTTGTTGTGACTGTAGTTGATGATGAGTTTTATCATTGTGCATTCTGGACTAGACATTACTGAGTATTTGTGTGAAAAATTCTACACCAACGGAGAGCATAATTATAGTTAAAAATTTGATCAAAATGTATGGTGTAAAACATTAAATGCGGTCGGTAAGTTAATTAATGTGATTAAAATGATTTTAATGCAAAAATGTAATTTAATCTGAAATGCATTTGATCAAGAAATGCCATATTATACTTCGTGATGAAATTTAAATTACAATAGTAATTTGGTTAATGAAACCTTCAAAAGAATGATTCCTTGTAATATTAAAAAAATGTTTAGTGTCATAAGTGACTGATATTTCCCTTAATTTTAGAAGGGGTTTAAACTGCATTGATATTTTTTACCTGAAAGACCAGTTTAGAAAGGAAATATTAGAAAATGATTATTAATTGTATCAATTATTGAGATACATGGTAAGCAATATGTTTCAAATTTCTCTTTTTATAATAGACGACAATAAGTTCGTTCGTATATTGGACTACAATTAACTTAGTTTAAGATTAAACATAAGAGTGTTGTTAACACTGTCCCCTAGGATCTCGCATGCACCTGCCTCTCGGTACCGATTGACAGGGTTTGACAAATATAATAAGAAACTAAAAATAACAACTGCTAGTTTATTGAACTTAAGTAGTACGTAAAATGAAACTTAAGCATCATTTTTCTTTTCATTTAGCGTATGGTTAAATTTAAAAGGGCAACGACTCTTTGTTTTGATTAAGAACTCAGAAGGATTAATGCTGCGCTGAGCATAAAACTTTAAACAAGAAAGCTTCAATTTCTTTCCTCAATTTCTTTTGTAATTTGAATCAATGATTTAAATTTAAACGAGAAAGTAAATTTTTCAAAACTAAAAAACCCCACTTACAGTGGATCAAATTATGAACATAACGAAAAACAGCCAATTGCAATAACATTACGTGATGTGACTCCCCAACCCCGGTTCACAGCACTTTGAAATTGCCTCTTTTAATAAGCTAAACAACGTAAGACCCACACCCACATCCACATCCACCCAAACACCCTTCCACTATTCATATTAAAACAACAAAAATGTAGGAAATGATAATCCACACTCATGAAAGTAAATTTGTAACCCTCGTGTTTGGATTTGTTACTGATGATGTTGCTGTCATTGTTGTTGCTACTGTTGCTGATGATGATGTTGTTGCTGCTGTTGCTGCTGCTGATGATGATGCTGTTGCTGCTGCTGTTGCTGATGATTATGTTGCTGATGATGTTGCTGGTGATGATGTTGCTGCTGCTGTTGCTGCTGATGATGTTGCCTCTGCTGTTGCTGATGATGATGTTGCTGCTGCTGATGATGATGTTGCTGCTGCTGCTGATGATGATGATGTTGCTGCTGCTGCTGCTGATGATGATGCTGCTGTTGCTGCTGTTGTTGCTGATGCTGATGTTGCTGCTGCTGATGATGATGATGATGTTGCTGCTGCTGCTGATAATTATGTTGCTGCTGCTGGTGGTGATGTTGCTGCTGATGATAATGATGTTGCTGCTGCTGCTGCTGATGTTGCTGCTGCTGATGATGGTGATGTTGCTGCTGTTAATAATGATGATGTTGCTGCTGCTGATGATGATGATGTTGCTGCTGTTGATGATGATGATGATGATGATGATGTTGCTGCTGCTGATAATGATGATGTTGCTGATGATGATGATGGTGTTACTGCTGCTGATGATGATGATGATGTTGCTGCTGCTGCTGATGATGATGATGTTGCTGCTGCTGATAATGATGATGTTGCTGCTGTTGATGATGATGATGTTGTTGCTGCTGATGATGATGATGATGATGTTGCTGCTGCTGATGATGATGATGCTGATGATGTTGCTGCTGATGTTGCTGATGCTGATGCTGCTGCTGCTGATGATGATGATGATGCTGATGCTGATGGTGATGCTGATGATGTTGTTGATGATTTTACCCTACAGCTATTTATGTTATAAAAAATATAAAAATGTCCTCCTGAATGGCATCTTGCTCTTTTCCTAACGACTGAAAAGATAACTTTTTATTTCACTTATAAATCATGTGCTCTATCATCTGCGTCATTTAGTGACTGCTAGTCAAAGTGTTTTATCTTATATTTTAAGCGCAAATTAATGTAGTTACTCCTTCAGAGAATTAAGTAATTTTATAAATAATTTTTATTTGATTCATGAGAATGATGTACAAAATGGTAATATCTGATCATATCTGAGATTCCTGGCGATACATTTACAATTCACGGGAAATTCTCGTAAAATCCCGTAATGACGCAAAACTACGGAGACTTGCCTTAGAATTTACTTTACAACTGTTGAATTGTTTTTACGGAAATTAATAGCCGTCAGAAAATATATGTATTCAACCGTAACAATACGGCAAAAACACATTATTCAGGAAAGTACAATTTCGTGAACGAATTTAAATTACAATTATGCATAGTAATTTAGCTAATGAAACACTTTTAGATTCAAAAGATAATTCCTTATTTCAAAAATATATAAACAAATATGTGTTTTCCCAAATGACTGATACTTCTCTTGATTCCCAGAGGGATCCAACTGTAATTGTGGAAAACCAAGTAAAACAAAATCAACACGAAGATGAAAATCTCACAAACGTCTTCTAATTTTGAATTAAAAGTAGGCCGATACAATTTAGAATAAGATCGAGACCTGATTTGCGTTTTATCTCTCTCGTTTCAACAGGTAGCTGGTTTACTTTAATTACCCGCTAATCGCATTACCTTGGTAAAATAATACAATTGTCCTACTTTACTTTTTATCTAATGTAAGTCAAAATTTCCGTAGCATATAAAGACTTCATCTTTGCTACGACACGAATTGCAAGACTTAGTCGAAATCTGGAACGCAATGCATCACACGTAAGCAAACTTAATGTGAGGGATATATCTTCAACATTTTGTTAAAGCAGGTATTGCTTATTATGCAAGAAAAGAAACGGTTGAGTGTTACAATCCCAAAATTGATTTTGTATTTGTTAGACATTAATATATAAACTGTGCTAAGGAATGTGGGTCTAATTAAGTTTTGATAATTAAAGAATACGTGTTTTGAGTGTTAAATATGAAGGCTACGACCATTGTAACCTTTCTTTTATGACAAAAATTGGTGTATATCTCATGGTTTGAATTGTATTGTTAGGAATCAAAAAACCTACTACAATTGATGGAAACATCGATAACATCCAATGTATCGTTATTCTTTCTCGTTATTCTTTATCGTTATACTTTTAAATTAATCTTTAATACAAGCTTCAATTTTGAGTTCTTACAATTCTTAACACCCATATTGAATTAAATAAAAAAATAAAAAATAAATAATAAAGTCTCTAGATTATAAATAGGATTGATAATAAATTTCGTTTTCATACACAAGGTTGAAATGGCGTTAACAGATTACTTCGAAAAAGGTAAAAACTTTTTTTTCTGAAACCTTCAAATTTCATATTTTTGACCGTTTGTTTTGCAACTAAAATGCAAGTTTGTTGGAATATATTTGGTCTTGCATTTGCTCTTGCGCCATTGATATTCCAAGTATAAACTCTACACATTTGTTTTATTATTATCACATTTTGTATCTCCCAGAACCTATACCTATCCTTAACCCGATCGTCTAACCAACGGGGGGGGCGGAGGTGGTTGTTGCAACCCGGTGACATTTTTGACAATTTAAAATCGTCATTTTGAAACAAAATATATGCATGCTACGAGGCTGAAACTTGCAGGGTATGTTAGAATTATCATTTCCCTTCTTTATTTGGAAAAAATCTGATGAAATTCCATTATATACGAGGGTCATTCAAAAAGTTCTACCTGTTGTATCATAATTTTTGTTCTAATAACGGTAGATACTTGAAAATTTGCAAAAATATAGTTAAGAATATGTCCTACATATTGTGCAACAATTATATTAATACCTTATCTAGATTTCTGTTAGTGTCATGAAAACCACAGAGAGTTTCGTTACACCGGAAACGGTCAAAATATGTGCAACATTTTTAAAAGTGGCTGAAATACAGTAAGTTAAAAAGACCATAATATAGCCATGTAGTATTGCTATACAGTAAAAAATATTATAAAACATAAGAATGAACACACAATTATGCGGGATGATTAAAAAAAGCTGACCCAAACTGCAAATAATGGTAATTCACGAGGATAACAATAATAGGAACAAATAGCCCTTCCAGCAATAATATTAAAATCACCAAAGACACAGTTTACGAAGAAATTGACCTGAATAAAACGAGATACAAAATGGCGGCATTATGAAGCTTTATTTTTAAAAATGTTTTCATCGTAGATACAAAGGGCAACAAAATTCAAGTTTTTTACTGAAAAATGTAGTGTAGTAGCTTTAACTGTTGCTTTTTACATAACTACGGACTTGGAAAAGTCAGGCTACAGAGAAACACACTATGCTAATATTTGTAAACCAGAAAGGGTACAAGACATCCTTTCAAATATTGGGATTCTGGGTAATTTCTGTATGTAACAAGTTTACTTTATCAGTGACAAATGACGTGTTGGACTGTTAGGTACACTTTTATATCAAATTTAATCTGTAACTTAAATAATTATTGGGTTTACATATAGTTTTTCATACAAATGCTGCACATATAATTTCAGGGGAAATGTCATTAGATATTTTACCGTTTCCGGTGTACCCTGACCTTACTGTGGTTTTCAGGTAACCTACCGAAATCTAGAAATTATATTGGTATGATTGTAACACCATGTGTAGGTAACATCTTTAGCTATATTTGTGTCAATTTTTAAGTATCTACCTTTAACAGAACAAAAGTTATGATACAACAGGTAGAACTTTTTGAATGACCCTCGTAGAAAACAAAAACAAAAACAAAAGATTTTGGTTGCCATTTTTGCCAACATTACGATTTTCGACCTGAAAGACTTTTATGACATCATAATTACATAACGCCTTGGCCGATTTTTGTGATCTTGGTATCGTTGGATAGGGGAGGATCATACCTATCTATTGATAGCAAAACCAAGTTAATGGGGTTCAAAAATTAAGGGGGGGGTTGCAACATCCCCCACCCCCCACCCCCCTCTTCATTAGGCGGGTTGCACAAAAAAGGCTTGGTTATACGAGGTTTAATGACCTTTAAGGCTAAATTAAAATAATAGTTTGTCTCAAAGCTCTCCTACTCTTGAAAAACCAATGCGAAATGCGATTTTTATTGTTAGTTTTTCTTGTCCTGAGTGCTATTCTACAAGAGTTCCATATATCCCCCCCCCCTTATATATTTACATGAAGGCCTTTTTAGAACTCAAAAACAGAATAAAGACCAAATAAATTAAATTAACCATTGTTGTTATTTGTTTTTTTCACAGTTTTGGCGAAAACTGAGGGAAACTAACGCGCATAATAAAACTAATGCGCGCGGGAGCTTTGAGACAAACTATTAATTTTAACATTTGTTTTAGGCTCGATCTTCAGTCTACCTGATTAAGCTTATCTGCCTCTTGAAAATACTAATATCAACAGTTCATACCTTCCAATACAAAAAGTTAGGAATAGAGATTTGGTTCAATCGAATTAGATTTATTTTTAAATAATTCCAAACACTTATTGCTTTCTAGATTCTCGAAAGTGAAATAGTACGAAATCAAATCAAAATTTAGTAAGCTTTCCCGCAAAATTTTGGGCCAAAAACATGAGTACTATAATAGTATAGGGTCTCGTCTTTCCATTGCTACCAAGATCATGAAAATCAGTTGAGGCGTTACGTAATTATGACGTCACAAAGTACTTCCGGACCGAAAAAAAAAGACTTTGGGCAAAAATGGCCACTTTTTCCAAAACACGTTATAAAAGTTCTAAATGTCCGATTTTCATCGGTTTTTTTGCCAATAAGTGAAGGAATTGACAATTCTAATATGTCCAGTAAGTTTCAAGTCCTTATCATGCAGATATTTTTCAAAATGGCGATTTATAAATTTTCGAGGTGGCAACCCCCTTCCTTCGGACTTTGACGGCCTACCATAACCCCACCTAGGTGGTACCCCCGATTTTGTTTTATCAAAATGACCGCAAAGGATGTAGAAATGATTACCTAAATGTTCAGGGTCGCTTTATTTTGCGTTTTGGTGCAATAGGCGATCATCCGTTAGGGGGTGGTAACCAACCCGCAGGAAGACGAGGGTTAAAAATCAACATTTACAGAAAAAAAGAAAATGGCAGAAATAGATACCCATCAAATCTTAATGATCAATCAGATCATTGCTCCAATCAATAAATTAAAATGGGGTGAATAAACTATTACTGAAAAAGACCACGATTTTCCCTCGTAAATTTTGTATTTTTTAAAGTTTATTTATGGCGTTTTATAACGAATCCATGTTGCATTTATGTTCAAATTTCCTATTTTACATATAGTATCCTTCAATGTAAGCAGATACTTGTTACTCTGTGAAGGATGCCGCACATCCCAAAACGTCAAATTGCAAGTAACATTTGCTGCTTTGGAAACCATTCCGATGGCATCCCAATGGCTCTATGCGTACCACACTCGCAGTAACTGGATAGGGAAAGATAACATCGATAGGCGTATTGGCGCTGTGTTCATCATTAGCATTGAATTCTGATTCATGACAGCTGGTCGTGCTATTCATCATATACGTCAATGCAGATTCGTCTTCTCCTACCAGTACCTTGAACTTTGATGCCCACGATGGGGCTGACGTTGGTCTATCTAACCCTCGCACTATAACGCCATGGACCACACTTGCAGACAGCAGCGTTACTTGAATCCATCTTGAGTGGTCGCTATAATCATTGCTCCAAACATATATTGTATTGAGTCGACCTAATTGACATAAACCTGATGAGCATGCAAGATTTGAATCGGGAATAGATCCGTCTTCAAGACCAAGACTTGATACATTAGCACATGCTGGTGGCTGATTTGACAAATCAGGAATACAGTCGGATATCGTCAAAGCTGTTGTGGGTGATATGTCTGTTGTTCGTTGTTTTATTGATTGTTGAGGTGGGAATGTCGTATTTGAGATTTCAGTATTTTGTTTGGTCTTTGTAATCCTACGACCTAAAGAAACATTTGCACCTGTAGAAGCAAAAGCTTCATCAGAAGTCGACATTAGAGACTTTGTTGAAGTTCCAAGTGTAGTCTTAAAAGTCGATGTTGATGGCTTGGTTGTTTGAAGTCTTCTTGTCATTGAGTTTGAATTCAAACCAGTTGGTTCGGTGTGCGGAGCAATTGGAATCCATGTGTTTATTCCACCCAGTGTTTCTATGATTGTACAAGGGCGTTTGTAATTGCCATGTTGATGTTTTACTTCACAATTATCTCCAGCTTCCGCCGTGTAAATATATGCTGAAAAGATATAATAACATCCAAAATAAATAAATGCGGCTGAGCTACAACAATGTTGTCATTAACCCAAACACTATTATATGATTTCATACCATAATCGATCTGAGCGTTGTAATAACTATAATAACCCCATTTCAAAATATGTATTGCGCACTACCAAGTATGTCACATTGAAATTTATTGTAACGATATACCTGATCAGACTGATATCAGCGCCCGTAAATATCGCATGGTTTCTATTCTTTTATGCATAAAAAACCACCAGTATCGTATCTGGGCGGTGGGTATGAATACAATATTTTAAAATCGAATTAAACCTCTGAAAGAAGTCTGAATTTCAGAAAATTTTACGCAGAGCAGATAAAAGAAAGTCTTAAAAACATTAATTTTTTACAATTTTAAAAAGTGTGAATTTTTAAATTGTATGTCCAATACTGAGACATTTACCTGAGTGTTTATTTTGAACAAGAGCGATAAAATTGGGTCTAAAAATTTAAGCTAAAATTAATACTAACCAGTATTAAATATTTTAACTGTACCGCTGAAAACAAAGATTGAACCTTTATATGTTTATTCATCCGAAAATCTGACGATAAATATTGATAAAACAGATTTGATGTAGATGATTACTTTTGTGGGTCAAATCACACTGAAATTGTCGTGAAATTTGACCGTATAATGATTAGTGCGCATGCTTAAACAACAGCTTTGAATACGTGGGATAGTTAATAAATGCCAATTATAGCTCACAAGCCAGTTCCGTGTCGAAGCGGTGATAACATAAGTTTCTCGTGCAGGAGGTCGTGGGTTCGAATCCCGTCATAGTCGTTTTGTAAATTTCTACATTTTTTTTTTTTGCCGTGGCGTGTTGATTTTTCTTCAATTATTCACTGTCGGGAATAAAATTCACGAATTTTTGACATGATTTATAAAAAAGAACCCAAAAGGCTACTTCTCAGTCAAAAAAACACATGTCAGGTTCATTAATTTTCACATGAAATGCAAGATATTTCAGCACAGCGAGGGCCAAGCCATTCAAAGCGTAAGGTCTGAGCTTCATGCACGCTGCTGGTATCAGATGACCCGTCGTGACAAAGGTGCTAGTTATTTAAATCTTGGTGCCTGGTTATCGCAATACAAATAGCAGGCAAGTATGCAGAGCCGTTTTTAGGTATCTTTCATCATCAGCGTATTTATTTCTCCTTGTTTAATCTTCAGTTTTAAAGTCTTATAGGCAAAATATATTTTCCAAATTTCATCAATCTGAGTTTTAATATTTTCGCCAGTGGAATCGACTAAACTGACGTCTTTTTATCTTCTAAAACAAGATTGATGTAGGGGTTGAAATTTGTATGTCTAAAAAGGCTCAAAGTTGTTGATTTTTATAGAAAATACCATATAATGCATCATTTTTTACCAATAGCAAAAAATTCACTCACATTATAAAGGAAAAACTCCAAATTTTCATTTCCACGTTCCCAATTTACATTTGCTTTCTCCTTGTTCAAATTATAAGGGTTCAAAGTCAGCTTTATTGGCAGGTCACGTTAATAAAAAAAAAAATCTCGCAATCAAGATTTTAAAATATAAATTATTCCCCATAGAATTAACGTGTGGTAAATATGTCCACCACGTTTGTTTGGAACTAGATCGCATGTGTTGGGCTAATTATCATAAATATGACGTCACTACATCCGCAGCGTATTCATGAGCAAAATCCATCGGATGATTTCGTTTTCAGGGACATTAACATTAACAGGCAGTCTAGAATAACCTGCATGTAATTGTAAGCTCATTGAATCAAAATTACAATAGTATGCTTGATACAAGTGAACTGTAAGTGGCTTACATTCAGATCTGTCATGATCTGAAAAATCTACAACTTACATTTCTATTCAACGTTTACATTAAATATCATCAGATTTGTATATTTTACAAACTTGACTTTCGTGTATTGACTATTGAGGTTTTCGAAAGCTGTGGATCTACACAATAGACATATTTTTATGCACCATAAAATTGCGAGGTCTCGGCAAACTTCGGCTCAGTAGGTGTGACCAATTCCTAATGAGCCAATGAACATCTTATATGGAAAGTCATTTTGTACAAGTTATTTACTATTGAGGTTACTTGGAAATGTTCATAGTGCCCACAAACCATAGACACAACGAAAATCGAGACAAAATTCCGGTGCTCATCGATAAATGTACTCATTTGTACTATAAGGAATCACCACGTGTGACGACAGTCTCTTGAAAGCACCCACGGCTATACAAATGTTTCCATTTTGACGTCACGATATCGATTCAAGAAGTTAACATTTTCAATGCTGAAAAGGTTTTTGCAGATGAATATCATAACTGTATAGTTGTTCTAGTTAAGATTTTTTGAATTACTTAATCATTAGTACAATCTTATGACCAATCCGAAAATTATATTTACCAAGGATTAATTTGATACCAAATACATCAAAATCAATTGAGTTGGATTCATCACAATGACGAAATTAGGAATTGTATTGTACATGTTCAACACAGCAACATAGAATGAAGTCGTCATTAATAATTTCTTTCGCCAGTTTCGAATAACATACTGCATAGCGCGGAAGGTAATTACTATGCATAATACCGATCCAAAGCCCACATGCATCGCGCAGGCGTAACTGCCAGAATTAAACAGACCAACAAGAAGTATATTGTTTTGGCCAAACTATATTGATCTATAAGTAACGTGAAATTCCATGTGTTCACAGCGAGAATTGTGGCCGAGCGGTCTAAAGCGCTGTGCATGATAAATTTGTATCAGACCAATGTCATATCCAGCGTCATATCATTTTCTGCGGCCGAGTTCGAGTCCCCGGACAACCTTTTTCTTTTTGTCTTCACTTCTTTTCGTTTATGAAAATTTTGATTCATCCAGGTATTCAAATATTAGAAGGTTGAGTAAATCAATTCATCTGGACTTACTTGTTTTGAGAGGCAACGTTTCATGTCTCATCCGAGACACATTCTCAAGCCATTTGATGATCTGGCGGCTTTTGTGCATTGACCCGTGACGAGATGTTGACGTCACAGGATGAGGAACTTAGTCTTTTCGGAAGACCATCCCTCAACAGGAGGAGGACTTCGCCACAACTTAGCGGGGGCCTACTCAACTGTCTACGACAAGATTCCGAAAAGACTAAGTTCCCCATCCTGTGACGTCAACATCTTGTCACGGGTCAATGCACAAAAGCCGTCAGATCATCAGATGGCTTGAGAATGTGTCTCGGATGAGACATGAAACGTTGCCTCTCAAAACAAGTTAGTTCAGATGAATTGATTTACTCTTCACTTCTTTTCATTGTAAACGTTCAATAGATTGATTTAAGAGTAAAGACACCGAAATAAGGGACATAAGCAATTTAGACCCAAGCAACTCACCCGAGCCGAGCAAGGACGAGCCGAACTTTTTGACCTGAGCCAAGTTAATACCTGGATCGATCAACCATTATAAATTAGATCGTTTGGTATGCATTGATATTATTGGCCATTATATTACTTGCTTTTTTGCCACAGATGAGCATAATGCAAAGATAGGACGATCAACTACTTAGCTTCATGGCTCGGGCGGCCCGAGCGATC
>JXSR01S010857.1:119686-139233 GCA_000969725.1 Ophiothrix spiculata
TTTTTTGCTCGTGGTATCTTAACTTAACTTAGTTTTTAACTAAGAGGATAATACCATAAGCCATTTAAAAGAATGGCCGTCACAAAAGGAGAGACCGCTATTCCAAATGGGTAAAATTAAGATAACAACAGGAGAGGGCGTGATTTGGTTTGGGTAAAACCCGGGAAACAATGTTAAGTCGTGTGTGCAATGTCAGCCATACCTCCAAAAGGCTTATTGTCACCACCATTTGATGGGTTTATGCAATATGTTGACCGCCGCAAAAGATGCAGTTGTCGCCTTTTATATGTAGCTCAATGTAGAATATCTTATGCTAGTTGTACACATCTGATATGCTACAAAACTCTCATATCAACCTTTATTCAACAATATGTGAAATACAAAGGCAGTACACAAAAACCCAGGACGAGAATCGGACTGGAAGGCACGATTCGACGCAGGGTTGCACAAAATACAAAATTATACTACAATATTATCACAAAAAACAAGAAATGGATACAATCGAATGGTGATCAAGAAGGATCTCTGCATGGGGAAAAAAGTCCAATCATGAGTTGACTAGGAGCTGGTTATCCGATCCCCAGGCTGGCTCATGCCTAGCATTCCAAATAGTATAGCTGGTCAGGAGTTCAACCTGGCTGAGTTCCTTCTTGAAAGCCTTTGATTGTTTACCTGAAACCATCATCCGAAATGTCAGAAACAAGGTCTCTATATTTCTGAGTCTTAAAAACATGGGCTTCCTCGATGTTGGTATCGAATGGAACAGTCAGTTCTATGAGTTGGATGGAATTATTACTTTTGTTCTGGATAACGATATCTGGTCTGAGCTTGGAAACAACGACATATGTTGGAAGGGTACCCCCGGTGGTCGTATAGCCGCTAATATCGCTAAATATGGAGATGTCGTTGTTTGCAATTTCAGCTGCTTCTTTGAGCGCAGTGAGGATGTGTTTCAGGATAGAATTGTGGCGCCAGGTGTATCGCCCTTGGTTCAAGGAGACGGTGCAATTATTGAGAACATGGAGAAGTGTTTCGTAGTTCCCACAAAGCTTGCATTTGGTCTGAGTTCTTTTTCCCCACGTCCTTAGGTTATTGAAGGTGGGGAGGTAATCGATCGATATGTATGAGCCAAAAAGTGCACCCTTTTGCCGTTACGGCTCAAATATGTTGAAATGTGACAAAAAGACAATTCTAAGGTATTTCTGAAGTACCTATATCCTTAGGGCTTCATATAGTCCATTAACTTTAGGCTTAACCTGACATTGCAAGAGTCACAAGGGCTTATTTGTCAGTCATCCGTCCGCTGATCAAATCTTGAAAATCATACGCAGCTTCTATTTCATTTCCCTGTTGTTTAAAACGGATGTTGTTTACATTTCTTTACTTAGGGGATTAGTTTCTAAAACATGTCATTAATTTCCACGGGAAAAATTGCTTCTCAAAATGTAACCATGACATGTCGAAAACAAGTGGATACATCACACTTGCCGTCTGAATTTTAAAGGTCACCAAAATCAGGGATGGTAGATAAATTCGGGATAGGAATCTGGTATACCTTGCCAACGGAAAAAATGAAGCTTCAGCGCAAATTTGTAATTCGACGTCACAAAATTAATTATGTATTCAACCAATCACGTACAAGCTCATTAGTATGCCCGATTTTAGGTGATTTTGTCAACAAAATGTTCCGGAAATTCTCTTGAATTTCAGTGCAATAAAAGTGAAAAATAAATAGAACCAGACCCATACAGCAATAGATACACTAATTCTGAACAACTTTTGGCTGATGGTACTATAAGCTCACCGACACAAAGAGTGAAATTTCCATTTGAAATCGGCTGAGTAAGCCTGATAAAGCTTAAAGATTTCAAGCACACCAGGCCAATCAAACTGTAAGTTACAAGTTCGAATTCGTACGCAACCAGTAAACGAGAACTCGAACTTAACATTCTGGTTATTGTGTTATATGTACAACCAGCCCGAAGATTCCTCTGCGCACAGGTTCTACGCATGGTTGCATGGCATATGTATTAAATGTCACCTTAATCAGCTGTTTTAACAAAAGACTTCGCGTATGCAACCTTAATCAGCTGTTTTTTTACAAAAGACTGCGCGTGTGCAACCTTAATCAGCTGTTTATAACAAAAGACTGCGGTATATATCAGCTTTTAATGACTACCAAATATGGTAAAAAAAAAGGCTTCAGCTGAAACGCGAGAGAAACAGGGCCCTGCCAAAAATCATTTGTTGAAAATTGCTCTGGACGGGTTTTTAATTAACATCTAGTAAGAATTCAGAACGTAGATATGCTGGTGCTGACTGACAATTATACAATTTCTTAAGCAAATAGACCAATTTATTTATAATCAATAGTGTTTTTATGATTTTGACAATGACCTAATTGTACTAAATCTTTATTGCACGGTCTTCGCAAATGTTTAAAAAAGGTGAACATGACAAGAGGCTGCATTTACGGCTGGTTTGGGAGGGTAAAATGCCCAATGTGGGTTATATTGACCTTGAAAAAATGTGATATAAAGAGAACATTCGACTTATTTGGCAAGTTACTTGACAAGAATGAGCGTGGTACCCGTGGGTATTAATTTTTTTATTGCGTGAACTAAATTAAAAAGAGCAAGATATAAACAACTCTTTTCACTGAATGATGCGTTTTTGATAATGCACTAATACACTTTGCAAGAGAATATATGTGACTGTCCATCCCAAACCAGCCGTAAATGTAGCCTCTTCTCATTTTCACTTTCACAAGTTATAAGGATCATTATGACATCTCAATGCATTTCATCTGATTTCCGGAAGTAAATTTATGGTACGTCATAGATGGTCAGGGAGTAAAATGTATAACAGAAATAAATGTGTTTAAAGATCAGTAAGCTCTACATTTTCTGTTAATTGTCTTGAAAATTTCCAAATATATTTCATATTTCCGATCACTTTCTTAGAATGAAACTTTGATGGTGTTTTGAATACGACCTTGACATGAGCTTTCACCTGTACATAGTGCAAAATAAGGTCTGCTGCATTTACTGCCCGTTTGAGACATACGGTCACATATTTGGTTGAAAACAGTTGTGACTGATGAATATACCTAGATGTACGTGATCTGCTTCTGAGAATTTACAAGATATCGAAAAGCTTTTAGGTAATGTCGGGACAGAGCTAATGAATCTAACCAGACCAAGATGATATAGGAAATCAACTAGGTTGAAGTTACCATTTTGCCATTTTAGCTGGTCACAAACGTCACATAACGTTCTTGCGATTTTATTGAACTTGAACATGGAGTCAAGGTTGCATAATATTAAGAACTACGGTGAAATATCCTATCTGAACCAAACTGTCTTTTGTTCAAACATTTAGAATTTTCACCTGTAGCGCAAAATTTTAACGTCTCGTTTGAAATGGACGGTCTCACATGAAACCTGCTGTTTTCCCTTGGAAAATTCATACAGACAATCTAAGAAGAACTACCATAAAAACATAAATGTAATGGCTCACCCCGACGGAAGGGGGGGGGCTTGAAGTTGATATCAATTTTGATTTAATCGTTGCATCTGTTACAGCATTTTCTAACTTACTTGTTGAAATTGATCAAGGCGATCAAATTTTACAATAGAAAATCTGCTGGAAATTCTTATTATTTTCTTTATTTTTTGCTGCCTATTTTCATCAATTTCTCGAAAAGTGTTCTGTCGCAAAGTCCACCTTTTCGGGGTGAGTCATCAACAATATGGACACACAATATCCTAGCATGGGAGTGGATTGAAATGGGATTAGGTGTTTGGACGTATCTATAACGTTTTGTACTTATAAATACTTCGTTCTTACTTTGTGAGTCAAATATCGTCACAGTCATCCCAAAGACATCTTTCCATCTCTTGTTAATGTCATCCTGTCTGAGTAAGATTGCATTATTAAACATTAACCAAAACAACGGCTGAAATCTCTCTATTTCATCAATATAGAAACATGATATCTAAACGTAATAAGATACGTGGTCGAACAATGAATTCGTAATGAATTCTCGGTCCTTAAACACTTTCATTTCTTGAAACTTATTTTAAGTTTTCATGAAAAAGAAAAATCTTTGGGTTTTTTTTTTAAAGCATTATGATAGGTTAAAAATCCATCATTTTTAAAGTGGTATTGATGGATAATTAGAAGGGGAAAAATAATTTTTATTTTGGTATATGCACAAAAACGACAATGGGGATATGTCGGGAAAAAGATTTTTAGAGAATTTACTGCCAGTCTATCGGTTTCAAAAAAAAAATGTTTTACACATTGTCTTATGTCCTTTGATAATAGCACAAAAACGTTGAAGATTGAATTATCCATGTCATGGTTAAATGGAGGTTTTATTCTTTGTCATAGCCATATGCAAAATCTTCTTGTAAAGTATGATAGACCACCTTCGTTAGACAAAATAGTCCGAACTAAGATCCCAGACGGATCCAATCTAGGGTTCTTTATTTGTTGTACATGTTCTTTGATCACACCTTTATAACAATACAAATCATTTGTTCTTGGAGAGATATCAAAGGGTGTAAAATGCTCCACAGCCTGGTATTGTAACTGCTAAATCCTTTTCAGATGCAAGACAGCACAGTCCAAGTTTGAAAACCTTTTCGATGTTAGACAGTCCAGTCTAAATCTTTTCTCTTTCCTGATATAAGACAAACTAGTCTGCACATTAGTCAAAGATGTCTAAACCTGAGGTCCATCCTCAGACTTTAGGAGCCACAGTCTACATGTTCTAGATCTAAAATTCGTCCTCATATATTGGAAAGTATAGTAAAGATCTGAAATTCATGCCTAGATTTTATTATACAGCACAGTGTATATTTGACATCCATCTTCAGATGCCAGTCTATTTATTTTGTAAGCTTGCATCAACATCAAAATGACGCCTATTTTGAGATCCAAATGAACGTCAAAGTGTGTTTTTTATGGAACAAATGGGTTAGAGGCACTGCAAAACAGTATCTAAAACACCAAATATTCAAAATGGTCGACGGAAAATGCATAGGTAGGTAACAATAGGAGCACTTCTTTGTCAACAAGTGTGTTTCAAATCCAATAAATAACTACAGGAACCAAAATGAGGAACTATTTGGCTTCTTGGGCAGATAACCTATTCTTAAAAGCTTAAAATTGAGCTATGATGTGTAATAAAATATAAAGATTTCATATTGCATCGTTAGATTTGAATGTTTTCTTTCTTTTTCTGATATTTGATTTGGAATATAGTCATAAATTAATCGAATTTTCGAAATTTGCCGAAATTTGTCCTGATTCCATTTTTTGCCAATTCATACTTGGGCGTTAATGACATTACTACGTTCATCGTTTCTAAAAATTAAAACTTTCAAGGTTATACTTTGCTGAAATTTTAACTATTTGTAGAATACATATTATTGCCAGTTTATTCATCGAAGAATTCTAAATATGAGAAAAACAGCATCACAATGACCATTTATCATATAAAAGAATAGGAAAGGCATTTTATTAGTAGTATAGAACCTTATTATTGTCAATTAGAAAGGTCATGTTGTATCTATCAACCAACACAATAATAAGAAATACCAAAATGTCTCCCATACCAAACAGTTCCTGTAATGATCATGACGATGCCATCTCGGCCTGGCAGTTTCCTTAAAAGACTCGTTTAGATTGAAGCCTCAGTTACGTGAAATAAAGTTCTTTAATTGTACAAACACATCCCACACCAACACGAGAGGAAGTTATTGGATCTCAGGGGGAAAATCCAGTATATACATTACGGATTTATCAAAGATGTACCATGTTAAAGGTTTAAATAACCTTTTACCTAGTCCACTTTTGATAATCTGTTTTACTTTTCAGCAAAAATGTCTTTTAGCTCAGAGTAACGAACATTTAGCTCAGAGTAACGAACCCCATCAATAAACAAACAAACATGAATTGCTTGTACTTTAATATAAACATATCCTTTGAAAGATGGCAACGTTGAACTTAACAAAATGGCCGACAGGGATAAAAACTGAGGTGGTTTCTGATCTGTTAAGATAACCTTTTTCCACATCTGTGCCAAATTTCATGCTTTTATCACAAAAAGAACAACTGTTATGACTATTTTAGCTATAATGCCTCACTAATTTATTATAGTGAGGTATGCTTATAGTATACCTGCACCATATCCAACAACACTCTTAAAAAAATTGTGATGACTTTGATATTTTGTTTCTTTTCACTTGTTTTCCAATAAACAACAATAAACAAAAATCTAAATAATTTATCCATTCCAGTATTCAAACATGCACCTTTAAATAAACCATGGCGACATGATGTAGTTACATTGGCCCTGACACAATAAAGTGTATGGTCCCGTGTATGGTACATGTAAAATTGTGACAAATTGTCTAAAATAACCACAAGCATCAATATATTCTGTATTCCTTGACAAACCCATAATAACTACCCTGGGAATAGTCAGTCCACAAGTTCAACTGGTTAGTACCCAAGTCAAAGAGAATCAAGGCTACTGATTGAACTGAATTTTCCTAGTTTTAAGATATATCGTGATCTAGCATATTTTACCAGTCAATAAATGAAGAGCCCAGTTCCAAAAGGAAATAACTCCACTTTTTGTCAAAATTGAGTTATTGGTACCACTGAGCAGTAATTACCCCTCTAGTTTCATGGAATGAAACCCTTTTCCCCAAGAAGACTTTTGTTTCGATAATTGGATTTTCTGGTATACTTTACTGTGTGAGTTTTGCCATGAAATTATTGATTTTTGTTCTAAAAAGGCATTAACTCCACTAAAGTTTACTATTTTAGTTCCAAAAGGAATAACTCCACGAAGAAATGAATGATCAAAGCCAAATAGCAATTAAACGGAATCTCTCGGATTTCTCAAACAGATTGCGTTTTAGTCACTAGCATATGTCCTAATATTTAAAATTAATATAAATGTCAAATGAACCTGTAATTAGAAAAGTGTCTTTTTCTCCCATTTCACTATTTTGGAGTTATTTCCTTTTGGAAACAAACTCTTCAAAAATGTATTTGGTAAGATAGGCGGCAGCTAGATAGATGTGACCTCGTGATTTTAAAATCTAAAAATTGGCATCTTTTTATGTATTAGATTAAGGTATTTTTAGTCCTAACAGTTAAACAAAAATAATTCTTATTAGGAAAAAAACCTCTAAATATTATGAATTCCGTCTCCATTTATTCATTAACCCCCTTGAAATTATAACAATAGGAGGCGGAAGCAGGGGGGGGGGGTTACGGGAGACATGTCCCTCCTAAATTTAACGAAGAGGTGACGGACTGCCTCAAAAAATAAAGAAGAAAGAAAATAAAAAAAAAAGGGATTTGGAATTTTTCCTTTGTTTTTGGTAATTCAAATGTGGAAATTCAAAAAATGTGAGCGCTGCGCACGAATTTTCAGATATTGTGTCAATTTTCAGTAAAAATATGCAATTTTTGCGCAAATTTCACGTGAATGTTTACGTGACGAACGCATGAAGAAAGTAGATAAACAAAACAATTGGAAGAAGGTAATAGGATATGGGGACCCTATGTATTCATGTGATTAAGTACCTCGATTGAATAAATATAACATATGGAACAAGACACTAATGTACGTGATTATTACCATTACGTGACGAACGCGCGAAGAAAGTAAATAAACAAAACAATCGGAAGAAGGTAATAGGATATGGGGACCCTAGGTATCCATGTGTTTAAGTACCTCGATTGAAGATACATAATATATGAAACAAGGCATAAAGGAGAAGCACTAGACTTTTTCAAATTACATACAATTCATTTGCTTTATAATTGATTTCAATCGGACCTTCCGTTCAAATTTTACCATGGCAATTTCAATTTTAATGGAAGTAAGTCTCTCAAAATTTACTCAAGATAGTGTTTCTCCTATCGTGTGTATTCCATTTCTTTTACAATGTATATTCTGTTGTTTTCAAGGAGTAATATGCTACGAAAATTTGAGTAATATTTGCACTTCGTTTTGGTATAATATTTTCATTTTGTAAATGGATTAATTCTTGTGGGTTCCAGAACACTTCTAATGAAGCAAATTAGCATACTTTATATCCAAAATTTGCAAAAATGTACTGTTTTTCGTCATTTTTGACGTTTTAACCAAACGCGCATTTTTTTCTCGGAAACCTTTCATCCGTTTTAAATGAATCTTAGTGAAAATATTTAAATTATGCAGGTATAACTTATTATGAAGAGAAATGTTATGTAAAAGTCCCATATCTTTCCGATTTGCGCGTACTTGAAATTACGCGTGATGTACGATAACATTTTTATATATTTTGTTTTTATTTTCATGATATTGTTAATAATATTTTAAAATGTGTACCTAAGAGGAAGTTAAAATTTAAAAATTTAAAAATCAAATACATATCCAACAAAAATAATTATTAGTGGATTAATTTTTTTTGCGAACAGTGGTGAACCTAATGTGTGAAGAAGGTGCTCCTACAGAAAAAGGAATTTCCAAACGAACAATAAGAATAAGAATATGGCCGCCGTTGCAATGGCAACTTCACTTCATTCAGTTTTATTTTCCAACATATTACACAGATTAAAATCACAATTAAAACACATAATGGAGGATGTGATCAAAAGGCCAGGAAGGCCAGAGGTAATCACAACCCTATAACTTAAAGAAACACAGTTAATTACAAAACAAATAACCTACAAATACAAATAACCTATACAAAAACCAAATTTGCTCCAAACAAGATATTAGTGATAATCTGATAACAGTTGACGCATAAGCTGCGTACGGAAGTGTTTTATTGATTGTGAGTTTTTTATTTTGTTATCAATACATTTCCAAAGAATACGACCGTAAGTTAACAGACTGATCTGAAAATACTTTTTTGTTTCTTGTTAGAATAAAATAATTTCCATTTCTGGTATAATAGTCATGGGAATCACTATTTTTGGAAAAGAAACTTTTGAAGATCTGTGGGATTTGATTAAGAGAATACCTAAACATAAAGACACCAACCTCAAGTTTATAAGTATCATACACGTTCAGAATATTTAATTGTTCGAATAAAGGAGCAGAATGGCTTCTATAGTGACTATTTGTAATTTATATTACAGCCCATTTTTGAAGTTTTAATATCTTATCTACATAGGTATGGCATGTATTTCCCCAGATAATTATGATGTTATAATTGATATAGGGTAATACAAGAGTGCAGTATATTGTATAAAGTATTCTTTCAGGTACAAAATAGTTCAATTTGTTAATGACACCAATATTTCGTGAAATGGTTTTTGTAACACCGTCAATGTGGTTTTTCCATGATAGATTCTCATCAATACTAACACCTAGAAATTTTGTCGTAATAACTCTTTCTAATCGTGTATCATCAACGGATGACGTAGCATATGAAAATGTTTTAAATTGAAGGGGGAGCGGGCTGGTGCAGCGGTAGTTCTCTCGCCTTGCACCAATGAGGTCCGGGGTTCGAGTCCCGAGCACGGCACTGAATTAAAAAAAAAAAACCACCTTGGCACGCTGCTGAAGATAAGCTTCCTTTAGTTTAATTGGTACCAAGTACCAAGTGGGGTTTTCTTGGCGAAAGCCTAAACAAGGTGTGTCTTTTTAATATATACATCATCTTAACAAATATGTATAAGTTTATTGAATAAGTATTTTAGAAAATCACCTTTAAGTCCACTGACTGTCCTTAACCCACGTGATTATTACCATTGTCATAACGTGTCTAACGTCTGTCTGTGCATGCATGGTCTGAAAACGATTCATTATTGTTTTAGCCGTAACTTGGTCAACAGTGTGTCAGATATCATTTTACTTTACAACATGGGCTTTGCACTTGCGATATTATGTAGCATGGTATTAGGCCTTGCAGCATCAACACAGAATGATTTGGACATGGAACTGGTATGTCGACAACGACAGCAGGAACCCGAAACACAATCGCTACCACCTCTGCCATGTGGTAAGTCATACCCGCTCAAATCTACTGCCCTGCATTGACTAGAACTATTCACCTCATTAAGTTTGCAAACAAGCTTCTTAAATGTCCTAATATTCGCAACTGGCTCCCAACTCCCTACTCGATGCAGTAGCTTACTTAATCGAGCCGCCTTGTACAGCTCGATTCAGCTGCTTCATTCAGTCGCGACGGACTTATAACATTATAGTACGTGAATCAAAAAAAATTGTGCACAGATTAAAGATAACTTTGACCTTGATAAAAGCACTAAATCAAAAATGTGTTGATGTTTTAGTAAAGCAGATTTGATATAGTTTTAAATGAACAAAAAAAGATAGAAATCGGCTGAAAAATAAGTACGATATGACCAATTTTTGTAAGTTCGTCGTTACACACTGAAATGGACACTCAACGGCGTACGCACTATCACTGCCATAAAAAAACCAGTAATATAATGCTCTTCTTAGAAAAGCTGAGTGACCCTAACATCGAAGATATCATAAACTTAGCATACACAAAAACAAATACAGGGCAAACGTTGTGCGTATACTGTATTAAAACTGTAAAGAAATAATGGTAAAACGTATTTTCCAAATATGTTAAAATATGTAAGGTGTTTTATCACAGATGCAGTTGCTTAGGATAACGGAGCATAGGGGGGGGGGGGGGAGGCCTGGGGAAGGGGGAACATTTCCCCTCCTAAATAAAAGAAATAAAAAAATGAAAGGAAATTGAATTTCTCTTTGTTTTTGATAGCGTAAATGTGAAAAGCAAAACAAATTACGCGCTGACAAGTTTCAGTCAAAAATTGTCAACGTCTTGCGCAAATTTCAAGTTCTATAAACAATTTTAGTTGACAGTAGCCGATTTCACAGATTTTTTCGTAAACGGTAACAATTAAAAAATATGTTTGCACCAGTTTTGCGTACGCAAATTTCAACTTAATTTCACACTAAACGCATTTTTGTTAATCGCGCGCCGCATCGCTGCGTTATAGATACACGGGAAATTATGCAGACGCAGATGTGCAATCAGAGTAATCAAATTTTATTGAAATTATTATCGTTTTATGTCATTTTACTTGAAAACTGATATGGTAACTCTATTTTTTCAGAATTTTTAGAAGTACGCAAAAAATGCTTTAACTGTAAAAAAAAAAAAATAGCATGTATTTTACAAACACATAAGGTCTACGTTTGGTGAATATTTTTCCTTTTCGGATCAAAAAAGAGTGTGTTTGATCCGAAAAGGATCACATTTGAGGAGAATTTGGATCAAATTTGATCCGAAAAAGGGTAAGCTCATATTTGATACTTTATCGGATCAATTTGATCCTTTCTTTTTAAGAGTGTGTTAAATAGGTAATAAGATACTGAGGTTTAAAGTTATAAAGTTTGTGTAAAAATGTTGGCAACATATAAAAACAAGAAAACAAATTGGGGTTTTCCAAACTATCCGATCAACAACCAGATCCAAAACAAAATTGTTATCTCGCACGTCCTTGTTGTCAATTCATAGAGAATAGCCTTACACATTAATTCAAATATGAAATGTCAAAGCAGACATATTTGTGATGGCTCACCCTGAAAGGGGGACTTTGAAGATGTCATAAATTTTGTTGTTGTTGCTGTTTGGTTTTTTTTTCATTTCATCTGTTGCAGCATTTTCTAAGCTTTAAAATGACACCTTACTTTTTGAAATTGTAAGGTGATCAAATTTTACAACAGAAAATCTGTTGGAAAGTCTTATTATTTTCTATATTTTCACCTGTATCTTGAAAAGTGTTCTGTCGCAAAATCCTCCTTTTCGGGGTAAGTCATCAGATTGTAGTACAGAAAAAAATAAATTGGTGATTAAGATCTCTTGAGGCTCAAAGGCAGGAAGAACAAAAACATTATCTAAACATTTGATTCTTTTGTTTCCCTTTTTTGGTTTTGTTTTGCTCAGGAGAACCTGACTGGCAACTGGTTTTCAAAGCTGTATCCGGTGTTGCCGATTCCCAAGAAACCGACGAGCTCGTAATAAATCCATACGCGATATGGGCCAGAGAGGCACCATATCATGAAGACGTTCCGGCAGCAAGACAGCTAGATACCAGTTTTAGGGGTCATTACAAGAGCTCCTTTGTCCTCAACTGGCACAGAAGGAATATTCAGGAGGTACTCTATAATTATAACTAATTCATATAAGGGGCACACCATTAGACTTCCAGTCAGGGGCTGTAAGTTTTTCTCAAAAAATATTTGACTCGCTATATAAGAGAAAAAAATAATTTGATCTACTGCTTGAGAAAAAAAATAACTTGATCCACATGAGGAAAAAAATAACTTGCCCCTTTTTTTAGATTTTTGGTAAAAAAAAATGCTTCAAGGAAGTAAAAAAATAATAATAAAAAAAAACTTGCCTCGAAAGACCCAAACTTCCAGGCCCCCCCCGAAAGTCAAATGGTGCGTCCAATATATCAGGGCCCTGTGACTGCCATTATTTGCTAACGTAAAATATGAGCATTTTCGTTCAGGTCAGTGATTTCATTGGCAGATGAATAAAAATAGCATAATGTTATTAAGATACTATTCACGGTCTTCTCAGTAATCTATTCAATAGAAGACTGCATTTCTGCGCATGGTTGCAGATTTGATTGACAGAGATGGCCATCTCAATGTCAGAAACCCCGCCCATGGCCACCTTAACGTCTTCCAAATTTGTTAAATAAGGCTTTTGGCTAAAACAGTGAAAAAACATCACATGTAAATTAAGACTCGCTTATTATAATGTCCTTATACTTGTTGAATTGGTATTTAATCTAATGAGAAGTAGGCAGTTAAGCAGTTAAGTTAATTATATAATCAATTCAAAAAATTGCGGAATAGTCATTAAATCGATGACTTATTGATATGAAGCATTTTATAGTTAGTTTATCTGCCATTGTTTTTTAATTTTAAAACAATTGAAATTTTATCAATAAAAATCAATAAAATTTAAGTGAAGGCAAAGTTACACTTCAACCTTTTTATAGTCATTTTTATCCAGAATTTCTTTCTCGATGTGAATATTTTAAACTCTTTCTTCTAAATAAGCATTTTTCATTCTGAAATTTTCAAATCATGCAGAACATTATAATTCGGTGTTGTGACGTCACAATCCATTTCTATTACACTGACCACTATTTCACATATATATGGGGCTCCTGGTATTAATTTGAAAATTTACCCGCTGTAAATGCAGTCGTATTTACACTAACTCAGGTCAGATCGTCTCCCATAGTAAATATTTCTTTGACCAGCGCGCGAAACGTATTTATTATTCTTATTATTTATCGGAAACCTTCATACAATGATGTCCAAAACTATTATAGGGTTGCGCATAACGACGCGAATATATATATATTCCATTAGAAAATATCAAACACTTTCGTCATCCAATAAACATTAATAAAATACACTCTTATGAATGCAAATTTGGCACACCATTGAACAATAAATATGAAGATGAGAAACATTACAGTAAAAAATCACCAATCGTTCTTGCACACAGGGATTCTGCAGTTCTCCCGGCACAGCTATTATTGTACAGACGATTTCAATCGGTTTCATTGATCCGATTAGCAAGCAGAGTCCTAATTAGATGACGTCAAGCAGTACACGTATAACGGTTTACTATTGTAAATATTACAAACATTTCTCACTCTTTGATCTTTATCGTCCATTATTTATTTTTTATATAACACGGAACGAAATTAGAGTAGTGAAATGTGATTGTTGAAATATCAGATTTAATAGGGTATACATTTCATTGTTTTTCGCTTCCTATTACGTTTTTTCGCTCGTAATATTAATAAAAAATTTCAGAAAATAACAGCTCAAATCAGCCAAACACTTGCTTATAAACCCAATTAAAACATCTATGACGTAGGACAAGACATGCGCACCTTTATAAAAAATGCTAATTCGCCGATTGACTAACGCTGCGTGACTTGTATTATTGAATATCAATGTAAAATATTTGACCCACATTCAAAAGGTCAAATCGGTGATTCGCTGAAGATTAAATGCGCAGAATCAGTTCAATTAGACATCAGAACCCCTGCTGAGTTGAAATTGCACAGGGTTTGAGTTAGGCGATAATACCTGTGCCCGGGGTGGATGTCTTGGTAATTGTGAATAAGATATGGTGATCCTATAACGCCTTCATTACAGGCTGCACGATCAATTTGAAATCGAGATTGATAATATTACATGTATATGCTGGTCTTTAATAATAATTACACACTATTTTCTTTTCTCATGTATTGTTTTAAAGGTTAAAGTTGCACTACTCGATGAAGCCGGGAATGAGCTCATCAGTCTAGTATTTGACGGGGAAGGGTCTACCAGTATGAACTGGTTTTCAAAGGATCGTTTACTTTCATCACCTTGGAGCGATTTATTCCTAGAACCCCAGAACTACTTTTCTACTGTTGGGTAAGGAATTTGATTCAATTTCGTATTATATTGGGAAACCTTGTTTAATGTTCCAATTTTTGTTTATGTTTTTTTTTCTTTCATCATGTCAATTTGGCTGATAAGTCATGACGAATTATTCTTACCTCTAATTTATGGTAAATGCAATTTACATAATAATCTGACCTTGGTGACGTAAGGAACGAAGTCTGACTGCAGATCTTAAATTGTATGGGGACGGCTAATTTGTTTAATCAACAAATTGTTTGAGCAAAAATGGTCGGAGGATAAATTAATTACGATATTTTGTAATGCGCGTGTAGCGCACGAAAAAATATCTGTCAAATCGGCATGACTAAGACCATGCTTTAAGAATTAAAATGACACCTTAATGAACTTCACACACGATTTCCAGAAAATAAAGTTATGGTCTGTCAAAGGTTGTCAGGGAGTAAAACGTATAGCTGAGATAAATGCGTTCAAAGATCAGTAAGCCCAATATTTTCTGTTGATGTCTTCAAAATATGCAGATTTATTTCACATTTCCTATAATTTTCTTGAAATAAAACTTTTCTGGTATTTGGTAGTAAACACAAGAATTGTGAATCTGTAAAAAAATCAATTTGGGCAAATTACGACCCTGACATGTATTTTCACCTGTAGCGCAAAATGAAGTTTCTGACATTTAGGGCTCATACGAGCTGGACAGCCACATATATATAGTATACAGGTACACAACCAAATGCTTGGATAAGAGAAACTATCGATATGTTCAAGATTAGTGGAGAAATAGACTATTCCGACTAGTGCACATATCTAAAGCACATTGTCTACTATAGTTTACCTGTCTCCCCTAACTGACGTTAACAAACGACGACTGACGGAAAAAATTCAGATTGCAGGTCTCCGGTGTTTGTCGTTAGCTCTTATTCGTCACAGAGTGAGACACGCCCTAGGCTTGGGTTCTTTGAGACACAAGCACGCCAATTCTGCTTCATTGTTGCATTAAGTTGTCTTTTTAATTTGTTTTCCCATAGGCACGAGACCATTAAGCGGTCTTGGTTTATAAACAGAAATTACGGGGGGTGTCCGGCTGATGCAGGCTGGCTGGTCGTTGGTCAACTTGTTGGGCCTTGTGACTGGGAAAACACTGGTAGTAGAACCAATAAGCCGGTGTTTCTCTACAGTAAAAATATGACGTACGCTAACTTGAATAGTGCACAAGGTAAGCTTAGAAGTTGGAAATTATACATTGTTATCTACGGTAAAAAGCTATGCATTTTTTACTTTGTCCTTCGTTAATTTGAAAAGTCTATTCCTATAGGCCTATCTACAAAATAATACTTGGGCAGTTTCTTCCAAACGGGTGTTGGCTGTTAGTGTTTGTTTGTAGGGTACAGCTGTGTATGGTTATTTTTTAAGATTTTTGCTCTATTTATTTTGACATTTGTTACGTTAATTGTGTGCAACATGTTTGTATTTCAAAGTGAGTTGTGATCGTCTCTGGTCTTCAGCCTTTCGATCACATCCTCCATATCATTTTGTTTTAATTACATTTGTTTTTTAATTACATCTTTTTTGTTTGTTTGTTTTTGATATGGAAAATGCTATATGAATATAAAAATAATATGATGCTGGTCTACAAGCAGAGATATAATAATAATCAGAGTGCAGGTTGGTATTCTGACAAAGTAATTACTCCGACAGTTTATCCTGCTAACCTTGTCTTCAAACCACCCAGTGGCGTATTTGCCGGGAGCAGGGGGCGGTTGCCCCCCCCCTGACAAAAAAAAATAACTGAAAAAAGTGTATTGAAACACAAAATATTGACATTCAAAAATGTTAAAAGCCATTGCTCGCCCCCCCCCCCCCCCCCCCCCGACCAATGATGTCAGATACGCCAAACCACCTGGGCCAGTTCATATATGTGAACGTCCAGCCCTAAACAGCAGTAAATGCCAGCTCTTGTCATTTTTTAATTATTTGCAAAGACCATGCTTTAAGGATTAAAATGACACCTTAATGAACTTCACACGATTTTCAGAAGTCAAGTTATGGTCCGTCAAAGGTTGTCAGGGAGTAAAACGTATAACTGAGATAAACGCGTTCAAAGATTAGAATGCCCTATATTTTCTGTTGATCGTCTTAAGAATATGCCAAATTATTTCACATTTTCTATCATTTTCTTGAAATAAAACTTTGCTGGTATTATGCAGTAAGCACTAGGATTGTGAATCTGTCAAAAAATCAATTTCGGCAAATTATGACCTTGACATGTATTTTTACCTGTAGCGCAAAATGAAATATCTGGCATTTACTGCTCATACGGGCGGCTGGACGGTCACATATTTAGCACAATGTCACATAGGCTAAACCCATATCTTAATAACTATACGACAATCGAACCGTGAACTATGGAAGTTTTTTACAATCATGGGAGGTTATCCATGAGGCCAAGTATGGCAGACATGTTGAAGGACGATGAGGCAGAGAAGAGCAGACTAAAGTTTCAACAAGCGACAATTTAATGACTATTGACTCAACTTCAGTCACCAGCAGAAAGACTATTCGTTAGTCCATCACATATCCCTGTATACAGTAGGTCATGAACTTCATAACACCATAGGGTCGTGATAAACACTTTGGATAATTTTAGACCATTATCAAATGATATCTTTCACATACGAAAATGCAAAACTTATGTAGGCAGGAAATCATTATGATACCATCATAATACGACATAATAGATGGAAGTGTAGTAGAAATAACTGATCAAAACGTGCTTCGGATGCGAAGTTAAGGAAGGTACTCGTATGTACTTGAGACCGAGGGATCAGACATTTTCAATACTTTTCAAAATGACCCATGTTGTATCTGGTTTACATTATCAATCGTAAATGGGCTCTCCACAGATGCATCTAAATTAGACTTGAATTTATATAGCTTGGAATGTGAATACACGTGCACATTGAAGTATATTTGCGTTATGTCCACTCACACACGCACCCCGGTATGTCAGTCTATCATAGTCCGTGTCACTGGAGGAAAGGTTGAGTGACACGGCGCGACCGTGTTAAGCAATCGACACTTCGGAAATGTACAAAAATCTAGATGCATATAGATTTCTCCGCTCCTTTGCTAACTCATCATGCTCATGGACAAATATATGGGGTCGTATTGGGTCACGGAGGTCAAATAACGAACCAACGAACAAAAGTGTTTTTTCTAACTTCCATGACTGACCTTTCTTTAAGGAGTGAAAGATTAGATTTGCGTTGATAATTTGAATTATGTATATGATTTATTTTGGTTAGGGACCGCTTCAAAACTCAACCGGCGGCGACTATTTTGTAGGTTTTTTTATTTTGTATTTCTTTTCTTGTAAGTTGTAATCTCAAGAAGCTTGACCAAACCAGTGAATCATTTTTAAACTCACCCAAGCCTGAACCCCTGGGCCTGAAATCCCGGCCCTGAACTCACATAAGATTTTATCTTTAACGAAGGCCGGAATATCAAATGAGTTAAAAAACTAATTCACTGGTTTTGCCAAGCATGATCTACCACAGGTACCACTTTCGTATGATTTTATACATACCTCAGCCTAATTAATCTCTATCGCACGAAAATGTCACGGTTTTCTGTGGAATATTTTGGGCACCGTGTCGATAACATTATATCATTTTTATTTTCAGATATTGGCCAAGCTGACATATTTGCTATATATGTGAAGACAAAGTCTAGGTATTAGCTACCGTTTTACAGAGAGTGAGGTCCATTTATATGTTTACTCATCGTGAAAAATGGACCTTCTGCATGAAATCCGTATGAAGCTGAATGCTTTATATATGATAGAAAGTACAAATTATAGCAATCAGTTTATTTACATTATGAATCTGGTAATATCAGGATAGGACACACAGAATGTTCATCATCTGGGTCAGACATTTCAATAAGTTTAATAACTTCATTTTTACTTCTCCACACAGAAGAAAGTTGTGTTAAAAAGGGAACATGGTTAACAGGTTGGATAAAATTTTGCACAATATTTGGTAAAATTTGACACAATGTTTGGTAATTGTGCAAATTTTACCCAACATTGTGTCAAATTTTACCCATCATTGTGCAAAGTTTAACCCAACCTGTTAACCATGTTCCATTTTAACACAACTTTTTTCTGTGTGTATGAATATGGTGATTGAGTCTGCTATCAGGTACTATCAGTCTGGTTTCTGCTACCGGGGAGTTCATTTCTTTTGTAAGGTGAATATAATGGAAGATAATGCACTGTACTGCGAAAATGACATGAAAAACATTATTTTTATGGTTATATTAGCGTATCATGCAATTCTACGAACCAAAGTCTAATACTGGATTACTTTTCTACGCACTGAACCGACGGTAGCATAAGCTCATGACAATTCAACAATGTTACGACATGTCCAAAATATTTTTTAATGACTAATGACTTGACGTAATAATAAGTCGTCACATACCGGACTAGCTGCTTTTGAACTGAACCGACAGTAGTGTCAAAACAAAATCATCAATATGAAGAGATGTGCAAAACTAACCGGAATACTAGCGATGTTGAAGATTAACTTCATAATAATTAGGGATTTCAGTCAGCTGTATATTCTACCTTATTCAAGTATTAATTATAGTAAAATCTTCATTTTATCATAAAATGATGTATACTGGAAATGTACAAGAGCATTATAGGCCGCTTTAAATCTCAACCGGCGTTTGCCTGCCATTTTTTCGAGGTTGGCTATTGTTTATTCTGGTAGAACCGGCTAAAAACGGTAATCTTTTCGCCTCTTTGTGACTTCTAAGGCGATTTATTCAAAATTTTGATTTGCGACTTCCGCTCAATAGACCTTTTCAAAATCCATTCGGAAATCTCCGGAAAATTGATCACATGGCCATTTTTTCAACCAATCACGTACAAGCTCATTAGTATGCACGATTTTGCAAAAAAAAAATTCCAAAAATTCTCTTGCATTTCAGTGCAATAAAAGTGAATAATAAATAGAACCAGACCCATACATTATTAGATAAACTAATTCTGAACATCTTTTGGCTGATGGTG
>JXSR01S010859.1:0-18291 GCA_000969725.1 Ophiothrix spiculata
CTTGAGGGCTGCACATACCCGTATCACCTTTCTAGGTCAGTGTCCCCCGGGGAAATCACTAGCAAAGGTTCAAGTATAAACTAGAGACAATATTCCATAGGTACGCCAAATATTGTGATATTCAGAAGTAGGCAAACTTTTGCAGTAAACATGACGTACCGCTTGCGAAAAAGAACCGTAGCCTTAAATGAAGTTTTTCTTTAATTTCAAAGGTGGTTTTCCTGCAGTAGATGGTAAAACATATCTACAAAGGTATGTTGAGGTAGAAGAAGCAAGTGGCATCATCATGTATTCAATAACGTCCGTCGGAATGATTTTGGCATTGATGTTTCTGGTAATAAATATTCGATTCAGGCATAGAAGGTATGTTTATATGGGATTTATATGAAATAATTGTTTACTGGTCCAGGGTACTGGTACAGGGTGTCACAGAAAAAACCTTACAATCTTTGCGTGTAATTTTCTAAGGTTTTACGGATAGTCAGAAATTATGTAAAGGTTGCATTTTATAGTCTATGAATTGAACTCAAAGATGCTGTTTGTTTCATTTCAATTGGTATATATAATGTTTTATCAAATATTTTGGTGGAATTTGGCTGGTCCAATTTCATGATTATTGGTCATAAACAAAAGCAGGGGGGGGGGGGAGGTTCCTGAATGGAATAAAGATAGGTCACTTAGGAATATTGATCATATCTGTCTTATTTTTGCATCAAATTTGTTCATTTTTTCAGCATAGATAAACGATAGTATGTAGATAATGAATAACAGTTGAGTGAGCAGATAGAGGACAATACTCAAAAGAACGTCATTCAAGGAGAACTTTCAAAATCGTGAAATTGGACCAGTAAATTTTACTAGATTACGGATTGAAATGAAACAAACGTTAAGTAGAGTCCATTTCATGGGCTATAAAATAACACCTTAACATATTTGCTGACTAACGGGTAAAGCCACGAAGTTTACACGCAAAGATGATAAGGTTTTTGTCTGGGACACACTGTACAATGTAATGCAAGTGATAATCACAAGCAAGCATAAACAAAGTCAAAAGCGTATTTTCAAGATCAAATGTCTGCTCTTTCCGTTAAAAATAATGCAAACCGTTAACTTTAAGGTTCAATAATGGACAAATTAAAAAGCAATCGAATAGAAAGTATGATTGATGTCTATAGTTAAAATTCCAAAACAAATGGAAATTTAAACATTTCTCCATTAGGATGTGAATTGTGGGTACTTGTGATGAGGGTAATATAACTTTGATATGGACAAAGATACATACTAGTACAAAAAATTGGCGAACTGATCAATTCAGTTCATTAATAATCTGTTAACATTTAAAAAGACAAAATGCCATATTTTTCAATTTTCAGACTAATTAAAATGACCAGCCCAGTTTTGAACAGTTTGATAATTTGCGGAGGTCTCCTACTTTACTCGTCTATTTTAATTAGTGGTCTTGCTAACTCATCTTACGCAACCACGACAGTGATGGCTCTTTGTCTCTGTTACGTAAGTACAATATCCCTGTGATAAAATATTACCCTAAATTTGATGCAAGGGTAAGTGAAATATCAATAGGATAAGGGAGATCATCATCAACTGATGGTAAAACTTTGCAACCGTTAATAAACACATTTTTGATGTCAAGATCTTGGCCGACTTGATACGGGTAATGTCTATAGAAAATATGGAAAAGCTCGTTTTTTATTTCCCCTAAATCTTGCTATATACGAGGGGGTATCAAAAAGTTTTAAACTTTATCCAGAAGCAATGGAGCCAGGAACGTAATTTTGTTATTACATAGTCAACACAATATGCAAAATAACACAATTCTCCCACTTTTACCTGACTACCCACAGACCGTTATTGTAGGGGTTCTCTATATTAGAAAAAAAACTGTGTTTATATTTCAATGAAAATCAACATTTTTTGGTCGCCCATGTTTAATTACGTCATTACATTGTGACATCATTCATTGACCAATTTACATAATTTTGGTATCAGTGGAAAGAAGAACGCCTACTCTTTACTACAGTATCAAACAACTAAACTTTGGTCATGTCATTAAGATTTACTTGTCCCTATCGACCATATCTATAATTGACGTACTCCCGCCGTTGATGGGGTAAATCCACATAATCGGGCGGGGAATCGGAACTCAGAACGAGGCCAAGTATTATAAATACACTACTTGATTTCGCTCTGAGTTTCGTTCCCCGCCCGATTCTGTGGATTTACCCCATCAACGGCGGGAATATGTCAATTATAGATATGTTCTATAATCCTTCAAATGCAGGAACTTAATTACGCCGCATGTCGAAAGTTTCTCCATGCAGCTTATGTGTTAAATGGGTTGGTAGATGACATCAATCGCCACCTGTAAAAAAGGTACGAGTAAAACTTCTTATGAGAAAATTTCTGCACCATAATGTACATAAAGAAGATTAACTATTTCACCCCTGACTATTTTTGACAAAAATTCTTTGATATAGCTCCATCCCTTCTGGGTAAAGTTTAAAAAGTTTCGATACCCCCTCATACAACTGGAAATTCTGCACACATGGTGACTGAATGGCCTCAGGTGCCTCATCCGTTGCCTCCTCGTGTATGTAAAACTTATTCATCCAGATTTTCTATTACTTTCTTTGCTTTACAGGTACAGTATGTACTAACAGCTTTTGGATTTACTTTGTCAATGGGGACACTTTTTATGAAGACATATCGTGTTCATTCCATATTTGATAACGCACTCAAAGGTATTCTTATGGTAAGTTCAAGCCATATGTTTTTCTAGCCAGATGTTAGTATTTTTCTTATGTCTTATAAACATGTGTTGGTTACATCAGCAATGTTTTTATTGGAGAAGGGTATTAAGGCCGGGGTAGACCTTCAATGGCATAAATGGGTTTTGTACTCTAACTCTCCAACTATATAAAAGTATACATTCTTAGTGTTTTCTAATACAAAACACTAAGCTAAAATAAGTGAATTATAATTATCCTAAAAAAAGTAACATTCATACGAAATAAACGCCCGCCATACATGCCGGTCACACCGGTGTAGCAGAAATGTAAATCGTTCTTATTGTCCGGGTTGTACAGTAATGTATAGGCTAACAACTCTCACGCAGTATTAGTTTCACGCTTTATTCAGTTATGGTCTATGGAAGGCGGACTACTGTTTCAGGGGGGCTAATATTACTTTCATACTGGAACGCAACACGCAAAGTGCATTTTAAATTTTCAATATACTTTGTATTCTTGAGTTAGAAAGGATTTTTTAAGCAAATCGCCAAGGATAACGGAAGAACGCCTCTAATGAAACTTATTTCCATTGGAGTCCAAGGGTCCAAGATCTTCCTTAAATCACTTTTGGATGCAGGAGGAAGACTGTAGTACCCAGAGAAGAACCTACTGAAAAGCAAATGCACACACAGCGCCGGGACCTGGAATCGAACCTGGGAATCATTGGTGCGAAGCAAGGAAAGTACCGCTGCATGCGCTTCCCCTCTTCCCCATACTGATTGGCTAAGTGACACACTTAGTGTATGAATATTTATATTAAGCATTTTGATTTATTTTGAATTAGTTTGTACATGATGCGTTATATATCAGCTATTATGTTAATGTCAAGTTTTCGACCTGCGTTGTGCATACAAGGATACTACAGGACAAACATAATGGTGCACCCGAGTGTTCTAACATTATGCTCTATTGACAAGTTAATGAAATTCTTACGTTATAGAAAAACGAACTGCAAGACAGCATACTCATCCGCTGGTTAGTTGGTCTGTTAGCGGTAGATGTAGTAATATTAAGCTTGTGGATTGGTCTTGATGGACTTCACGTCATCGATAATATCTTATATAGCAAGGTAAGGGGATATAACTAGAGAAAGTTTTTACGTTCTTTGTTAAAATAAAAAAAAATGTGTTAAAAGACTCGAGTTGCCTAAATAACGTAGGCTGTTTCAGAATATGGTTTTGTCTTTGCATTGACATATTAAGTTAAACGTCAAGAAACCACAAATTAACCCTCATAAGAAATTAATTAAACGTCAACAAACCACAAATTAACCCTCATAAGTTGTTTAATTTTCATATCTTGCAAAGTACATCAATTTATGTGTATTTGAAGAGTTGACTTGCAAAACGACTTACGTCCATGTTACACTTTTTGAGAAAAGGGAAACAACTGACTCCCGGGAAACAACTGCTAGGACACCAAAATTCCTGATAATGATTTTAGTAATTCTGTACGAATATGTCTTTAAGAACAAGGTGTAATTTAGATCATTTGCAAAATAGTTTCTTATTAATTCATCTTAGTTATTCATCAAATATCAACTCACGTACCACCTATCTTCCAAATTTTTGCAAATTTCTTTTTCAATTCTTCATTAGGCTATGATGTACTTTTTAAGTGTAACTTAAAAAACACCATATATGGTATTTCGCCATTTTATGCCAAAATATAGTCATACGATGCCCATATTTGGGCATACATAGCATATCTTTATTCATCCATAAGTTAGACACAATAAATATATCAACATGATGAATTTCATATAAACAACATGAGAAACATGGATAGAGAAGATCAATTATTGCTTTTGATCAGTTTATAGCGAATTCTCCAGATTATGTTTGTGCCAATCATGGCACTGATGGAACAATATTTAGCAATGGCCTTAGCGACACGACTAGGAAAGCCAAGCTTCTTTAGTCCAGAACGAAAACGGTAATGAACATGCCCGAGTGACCCTATCACAAAAACGAGGATTTTGCAGTCAAAGCCACATAACGTGAGCAAGGTGCAGAGTGGCTGGTACTTTTGGAATTTGGCATTATAACAGTCATCAATGAAGGCATCGAATGGACAGGAAACCTCGATGATGGTACACTTCATATTTTCATGATCAATTAAGAACAAGTCGGGTTTTCTAGCCTGAATATTTTGAAATATGTTGGAAAATTCAATTTCGTCGTCATTTGTGATGAGGTCACTTGAAACAAGCTTTTCATGATGTATTGTCATAGAATTGTTATATTTTGATATTTCGTTCTTCAAAATCATAACCAGTCTGTCATGTCTGGCAATATAGTTGTTATGAAATTGCATGCAGCCATTTGCCACATGCGAAATAGTGTCACTTGGATCGTTGCAAAGAGGGCAAGACTTATCGACCTGCGGATACATAACATGGAGCAGAGAATTTGATTCAGCGATTTGAAGTCTTGCTTTGGTGATGAATTTGATGACGTCATCACGTATATCGCCATTTTTTAAATGTTCCATGGAGCACGCATAGTCAGCATTGCTAAGGTCGGCAAGTCTTCCCTGAGACTCAAGATCTTTCCAGCTATTAAGTTCTGATTTGGTGAGTTTTTCAATAACAAGTTGATATGCTTTTTTATGGCATATCACCACATTATTTTGATACTTAACGGCATATAAACCATCATTTGTCTTGATTATGCTTATGTCGAGTTTTGAGCAAATACTGTTTATTTCAATCCAATATGATTTGCTAAGGCACATTCTTGTATTTTTTACAACAAGACCTTGCTGGTCTATTTCATAACCCGCAAAGTTATTTTCCAAGTCAGTTTCTTTAATTTTCCTCTTTTCCATATGTAGTTTAAGGGACTTTTCAGCAGTTTTCCGGACAACTTCATCATTGGAATTAAGCATTTGAAGAGCACAAGAAACTGTTCTAGCAAAATAAATGCTAGAGGGTTTACGAATTCCTAATCCCCCAAATGATTTGGGGACGAAGAAAAACTTACGATTAGAATTGGTATGTTGGCCTAACCATGATCTAATATGTTTTATTATTAGATCTTCCATCGTAGTTAAAGTTTTGATCGGAATAGGAAGAATGCTGAAAAGGCCCTCAACTGTTGGAAGGCAGAATATGTTGATGGCTTCAAGTTTGAAGCAAACTGGTAGAGGTGCAACATCTAAAGTTTGGATCAAAGTTTTGAATTTTTGAAATGTTTCAGTCACTTGATGACCCCATTCGCCAACCATGTTCATGGAA
Source organism: Ophiothrix spiculata (assembly GCA_000969725.1). NCBI lineage: Eukaryota > Metazoa > Echinodermata > Ophiuroidea > Amphilepidida > Ophiotrichidae > Ophiothrix > Ophiothrix spiculata. Next base: position 6,046 of record JXSR01S010859.1, read on the forward strand.
TAACCAAGGTACTCATAACTTTTATCACGAGGGTATTTCTCAATGGCATTTCCTTGGAGATGAATTTGAGTTTGATCAGCTTGACCACGTTTATACCAATTATTACCTGATCGACGCTCATACAATATGGCTGACTTTTGAGCTTTTATATCTAATTTGGCCCAAGTACAGAATGAATCTATTTTTTCACCCATTTCAATTACTTGCTGTGGGATGCGCGTACAAACAGCAATGTCGTCAACGTAAGCTTGAACGGGGCTGGGTAAATGAAGGTCATCAAATGGTTCTTGAATCCATCTGAGAAGCATATCAATTCCAAGTTCAAATGCAAAAACAGACCACGGACAACCTTGTATTATTCCACGTTCACGCTTGATTTCAGGTGTCGATCCGTTCCTACATTTAACAGAAAAACATGAATTTGTATAAACATCTTTGAAAATGTTGAGGTAAATATCTGGCATCCCGATATCAGCAAGGGCACGCTGCATGACGGAGTGCTCAATACTTCCAAATGCGTCGGCAAAATCAATGTACATAATAAACATTTTGCTGCTTTCGTGGCGAAAATCTTCCAAGGTTTGCTTTTGACAGAATGCATGTTCTAATAAACCTGGTCTCGGCATAGCTCCCTTTTGCTGTTTGCACAATACATACATACACACACACATACATACATACAACTTGGCATTTTTTAAAGCGTCATTTCATTAAGATCACGGCGCATAAAACCACACAAAATCAGAAAAACAGAGTAATACTCAATACATAAAAATACTACAAGAATGAGCAAACTAGTGTGGATAAAGATGTGATTTAAGTGCCTTTTTAAAAGTATACAGCGAGTTGGAGGAGCGAGTGGTGATGGGTATTTCGTTCCATAAACCTGGTGCAGCTAGTGAGAAAGCCTTGTTGGCGGCCGACCAAAGTAATTTAGATGAGTAGTTGGGTTGAGCAAGGCGTGTGGTATCAAGTGCAGAACGGAGTCCAGGACGAGATTGAGTGTATGGTGACAAGCAACACGAGAAGTAGTCCGGTGCAAGTCCATTGAGACATTTGTAAACATAAAGCAAAATGTTAAATAAGATACGCTCTTTCACAGGCAACCAATGAAGTTTTTATCAAAAATGAAGTGGCATGATCTTGTTTCGCGGCACAGAAAATAAGTTTGGCTGCCCAATGTTGATACTTTTGCAGTCTGTTGATGGAAGAGATGTTAGATCCAAGTAATAGAGCGTTACCATAATCAAGTCTTGATAATATGAGAGAACGAATTAGTGTCCTGATCCATAAAGCGACGTATTCTAGTGATGTTCCGAAGATGATAAGTTAGATTACAAGATAGTGATGTTACATGAGCAGACATAGACATTGTGTAATATTAGACATAAAAGTAATATTTTCGTGGTTTAACCCACTAAGCGAGATTTAAAAAAAAAATGGGGGGGGGGGGTAATAGTTAAAGGTCTGTAAGAATCTATCAAAAATTCATTTTTGAAAAAATAGTCTCTTTCCGTTTGGCAATTCAGCTCTTCATTTGACAAATACCTCGACATTATTTACCTCTGAGTGAGTTACTAACCCGCCAAACGGATCCAAACCGGGAATCTAAGAGCACTGATGTACGTGGCTTGATTCATAACCGATATTTTTTTAGATTTGAAACGTGGCTGCTATAAAAATCCTACTCGACTCAGATCGTGATATCAAGTCAATGATCATTTCACTCGACTCGAGACTGCAACTCGCCAGTGATTCGTTTCGATTATCGATGGCGACTTGACTATAAAATTCTCATTATATTGCTTAAACATTAACAAGTAACAATAATATTTATCAAATAAAACCATATTTCAGCTTGAACTAACAGACCCAGACAAGGAAATTTATATATTACCAGTATTACGGACGTGCGAATCACGCTTCAAAATAGTTTTTGTAGGCACTTTATTTGGCATCAAAGGTCTTCTGCTTCTCTTTGGTGTATTCATGGCGTGGAAAACACGAAATGTTACGTTTACAGCGTTAAATGATAGTAAGTACATGTCAGTGAATATAGGGAGGTTTCAGGTTTTGAAGCAGGTCGCTTATTGTTTAGGACCTTGCATTGACTATGCCTTTAATTGCATCGATTGGTACATCCTCTTTTAGTTTTGGATGCAGCCAATTCTACATGAGAGGTATGAAGATTGTACGAATATTTCCCCAACAGAGCTTGTTCCCAAACTGCTGACCCCATAATAAAATTGTATGTTTGTCACCATTGGGTCAAAGTTAAAGATTTCACATTATGTGAAATATGATGGCGTAATAATAATGTAACTAATAATAAAATAATTCAAATGCACGTGGTATTAGATTATCTTTGATGTCTTTTATTCATTCACCTTTAATCTATATCATGTTCTTGATTCGTATTGTTGATCTATTATATTCTGAGAGGAGTGATCACAATTGAAAGAAAAGAAAAAGAAAAGGGAAAAAACACCCTTACTGTTCAATTTCCCCGAGACATTATTTCTTAACATTTTATCTTCGTGTCTTTAGGCAGATACATCGCAACATCTATTTACATCATAGCTGTGATGTTAGTTCTGTTAATTCCTGCATTAAATGCTACTTTAGATGAAGTCAACATTCAGTTCTGGATACTTGGTGTGGTTGTTAACTTCACGGTAACATCAGTATTGTGCTTGATATTTATTCCAAAGGTTGGTGGTTTTTATGACACAAACATACTGTGCTGTTTTTAAATGTTTTTTTTTAAATAAAGCCTGTCAAAGACCCTTACTTATAAGATCTTTGCCGCCGCATATACCTTGTTACCCTCGAGTGCGAGTTCCTCACTTGCATACCTGTCAACAATTTTCTAATGGTGATGCGGGAGACTTCTGTAATCACATACAGCGTGAGTCAAAATGAAGTTGACCGAGATTCAAAACTGTATAACAAAAAAACTACCGATATTTTAAAGAAGTGTTAAAATACTTTGAAATGTGCAGACTCTTCTGCTTGTTCTAAAAAAAGAATGAAGGAATTCGGTAATTCCTAAGGGAAGTTAACCTGTTTTAGTAAAACAACAACAATTGTACAAGCTGTCCACGGAATTGATGAGCGAACAAAATGCAAAGTAAGTACTTCAGCTGTGCAGTCACCTGTTACTAATACCCTGTCTTCCTTCGGCCAAGATTGATGCAGTTTGGAGCTCTGTCATTTGTGTTCACAATCCAAATCTCAGATCTTCATGGTCCTCTTTTGCACTTAACAAATCTGGCTTACAATGCTTTAGCATTGCTCTGCAAAACGGCTTTGAACCCCTGAACATGGTCTGCCTTGTTAGAAGGTGCCATACGATGTACAACTTCCAGTACCAATGACCAGCTTTTAAAATTCAGTGTAGGGCAGGTTCTAAACTGGTTTCATGCATACAATTGATTGATATTTGTATTTGAAATTCCTGCATCAAAATCCTAGTTGTTATATGGCTCTTTTTAAGTTTTCCTTTCATTTAAAGATCAGCATATCATGGACAGCTTTTCCTATGGCCAATCTCCTTGATTCAATGTTAAAATATCAGTCAAAGGAAGGGTAGGGTATTCATAAACAGGTAATTACTCATCAAGTGTTTACTTTGCTTTTTTAATTAGTTTGCTTATTTATTCCGTGGACAGCTTGAAAAATGAGGTTTTTTTACTAAAACAAGCATAACTTCTTACCGATTTACTTCATTCTTTTTTTAAAATAAGCAAAAGAGTCTGCACATTACCAACGTGCATAACAATAGTTTTAAATATTAGTAGTTCTTTTTTTATACAGTTTTGAATCTTAGTCAACTTCATTTTGACTCACGCTGTATGAGGCCCAAAAGGTACATCCCCCAAAAGGTACGTTGCTTTTGAAAACTGACAAGCAAAACAAACAAACGAAACACTAAAACTTAAAAAGGTCTCGCAAGCTAGCACAATAACGTTTTCTGAACGGTAAAAAGTTTTTACTTTTTGATGGACAGAAAACGTTTCCAAAATGAGTTTTTTCCATCAAAAAACGTTTAAACATAACCTTATAAAATTGCTTCAAAAACATTTAATTTATGTATACGAAAACATTTCAGACCCATGCTTTAAGAACGCGTTTCTCTCGGTTTTTGTTTTTGTTGAACGTTTCTAAAACGTTTCTTTAAAACCAAAGTTAACTTAGTACCATGATTCAACACGTTTTAAAAACGTTCATAAAAGGCTCGATAAAGACAAAACAAATTGAAACCAATTAAGAACCTTTCAAAACGTTTCGGAAACGTTTCGTGTTTGCTGTGTCACAAGCACACAGACGACTCAACGATTTTATATTCAATATGTCAACAAGAATTTGACACAACAAAGTATAACTTCTGAGACAATTTTATCTATTTTTTTGTAATGCTGTTTTTAGCACTAGGGAATTTTGACGCTGGCGGGATACCGCGTTAGATTCTTTGAAATCTGATACCGCAGTAGATTTTTTTTAAAAGCGGGAGATATGGCTAACCGATCGGAAGCGCTACCTAAAAGCGGGAGACTCCCGCCTAAATCGGATAGATCAGACACAATTTATACATCAAGTAAATCGTTTCTGCACAAAGTGGTCAAAGAGAAGAACTTTCCCCAAGATTTCAAAATGCCCTTCTAAGAACTCTCCCAAAATTCCTTGACCTCTGTGGTTGTGCGCGGCACTCTTCTGAGTACTGGTGGTATAAGAGATGTGCAGTAATTAAGTAGAATGACTAACTACTGAGCTCTCATCCCCCATTCAGGTTATTCTATTCCTACGATCAGACACTGGCGAGGTATCTACAAGTAATGTATCAAATCACACAAACTCATCCATTGACATCAAAGCATTACCAGAATCACTAGAGACAACTCTAAAAAGGGTAAGCGTATAATGCAGATACCTTTGAAAACTCACTGTTAAGATTTCAGTAAAAATCAGACGCGCATCACAAGAAAAACAAGTAATAAACACTACTTCTCAAAATTTCAACTATATAACTTTCATGATTTTTACTCTACATAGCATAGCATATACTAATAACATTAAGGAAATACAACAACCATATACGGTATTATGTAATTCATATTTTGTTATAGCTAAATCTGTTAATGTTATATTCATCAAAATATAATTATTTCGACATGATTTTCAGACAAACTTTTGATAAATGTATCGTAAACATCTTATTTTTCCCCTTTGATTATAAAACATATTTTCTTTATGCAGCGTATATATATATAGTTGTCAGTGTAAAATCATATTTCTCCCACAATAAACCGTTATTTAAAAAAAAAATCTTATTATCATGAAGGCAAAAAATCATATTTTCTTTCTATTTTTTGAAGCATCAAGACAACCTTACGAAGCTGAAATATGAATTAGATGCAGTGTTTGGCGTCGTTATGTAAACACCGTCCTCTAAGCTGTTACGGAACTTGTTATGATAAATGTGATGGCTCACACCGAAAGGGGGATCTATGAAGATGATATCAATTTTGATTTTATCATTTCATCTGTTACAGCATTTTCTAAGCTTTAAAATGACACCTTACTGGTTGAAATTAATCAAGGCGTAAATATGCTGGAAATTCTTATTATTTTCTTTATTTTTTGCTGCCTATTTTCATCAGTTTCTCGAAAAGTGTCCTGTCGCAAAGTCCCCCTTCTCGGGGGTATTCATAACATATTTCATCTGTCCAGAGATGCCTATTCTCTAGTATACACAAATATTGGGAGCAACGTTCATCTGGACACCTGGATATTATTAATATGTGACCCATCATATCGAAAGGTACCTTAAGGGTCCAAAAATGAAAATTGATTTTTTGGTCGCATCTAAAAGATTATATTTTAAGCTTTAAATTGAAACCTTGCTTTTAGTTATTGGATGTTTGATTGCAAAGTTACATCCAAATTGGTAAAAGGCATCATGCTGATTCAGAAAACTATAGTTCTGAGAAAATCAAGTTTAAAGTTTCTGTACTGGTAAAACTTGAATGGAGAAAGGATTTGTTTCTTGTTTTTTAGCAAATTCATCTTATGTTTTTGATGGTGGAGCCTGATTAATATGATAGAGTACACTTCAAAGGTAACGTTTCTGATGAAATTAGAAATTCGATCTTGGATGTGATTTTTGACTATGCTCAGCTTCAATGACCCGTATCTCGTAATTTACTATGCCGGTATTAAGGTACCTTTCGATATGATTGGTCACATATTCACTTTCATTCGGCGATGACCTATTTAGCGTATTTTACGGTTTAAGACATGTATTTTTGACAGTTAAAACAATTCAACGGTTGTAAAGTAAATTTTACGGCAAGTCTCCGTAGTTTGACGTCGTCGCAGGTTTTTTTACGGGAATATTTTTGGGTAATGTTATCATGTAAATCATAAATAAAGTTTTATTACTTTCCCTCTTACAAATCATCAAGATTCGTCAATATTTACATGAATGGTGAGTCTAAAAGTATTTCAAATTCCCCATTCATTACGAGTAAGCGTGGCTGGCTCAATCGATTAGCTCGCTGTACAATGTATCACGGGATCTGCTTATACACGATAGGATTGTTCCAGGATCGAATCCTGCTCATGGCATAATAATGGAAGACCTTTTCTTTTAATGCTAACATTTTTCTAACTGTATTACATTTTACTGGAACCTTTAAATTTACGGTAAAATGTTAGTAATAGAATCGCCTGTTATTTTCACGTCAAATTTACGGGAAACATTTTCAGTGAATTAAACACCTTTGACAGTCATCTGTCTATGCTGTTTATTCAAGCACGTCGAACGAAAGCGGTACAGCCTTCATCATTCAGCCCGGGGGGGATTTTAGATTTGGTTTTGACGGGGGTGTTCAGCAGAAGGCTCAAATCCGATACCCATATTTAAGGGCCATTTGGCTAAAAAGGTACCCATTATTAGGGAGTTTCATCCCAAATAGGACCATATTTAAGGGTGGGTTTAAAAATTCATCCAACAAATAACTTTCAATTTCCATTCGAAACGACTTGAACTGCCAGGCGAATTCACTGGAACGGCTGTCATAAGGCAAGTTTACTGCTGTATTTACGTAATGTGTTTTTGACTCGCAGTAACATCGCCTTTTAGAAAATCTTTGTTCATTGCTTAAGCAAAGCAGAAATATGTTCATGCGTGCGCTGTTTTGGTTCCAGGTCGTTATCACGTTCAACGGGATTTATTATATAGTTCGATGAAATAGCGGACGGTTTCCAACATTTTGATCCCGGATTTGCAGGAATTTTTGCACCTAAGACATTGAAAGAGAATATGGACCCATGTTTAAGGCCAGTATCTAAAATTTGGGCCACGTTTAGGGATTTTCCAGCATAAAACCATACCCTATGTTTAGGGCTATCTTCAAAAAAAAAAAAAAAAAACAACACACGACCCATTCCAGTGGCACATCCCCGTTTGCCTTATTTCGTGAGTACCCCCCGCCATTCAGTTTCATAATGAAAACCTATAACCGTGGTGTTGGTATCATTTGACAGGCGCTGAGTCTCCTTATACAATATACATATATCAAGAGTCAGTTTATAGTTCTTTCTGAGCTACAAATATTTTGAGCAACAAGTCTTCGTTTTTTCATTAATTCCAATGCATCTTCTAAGGCAAGGTGTCACTAGACTTCCTCACCAGAGTGAGAACTTCTCACCAACTGAATTTGGTTATATATGGATAATTAGACCATCTAGGTCAAATATTTTTATATGGAAATATTCAATTCTTATTCAAATTCAAATGCAATTATATAAAAGTTATAATTGTGGTACAAGGTTATAAATTATACCACATTTTTACAAGGTTATACATTATACCACATTTCTAGGTGGGTATTTCTAAACAGAACTTCTCATTGAGAACAGGAAGTCTAGTGATGCCTCGCCTAATCAATAACGTATGCTTGGTGTTATAAACCACCAAACATTTGAAGGTTATAAGCTTTGAGGGTTGAAACAGACACATTCGTCGTTCACAAAATTAGGTTGTCAATATGTTTTAAATTCAAGATGGCGTCGAAATTGCATTTTTATGCACTACAAAACAACTCATTAGAAAAAAATCCTGTCCGAACTGGAACTCGAACCCAGGACCTCTTGCTAGCAGGGCGAGAACTCTACCACCGAGCTATTGGGCCTCTCAGATATACCGAGAGCTTCAATTCGTCTATCTCCCAACTTTAGAGATAACTCATCATAACGTTGTAAAAGAGAGGTACAACACAAACATTAGATTGTGAACGGATGTAAAACCCAAAATGGCGCCTATGCTTGTATCAAAAGTGTTTGCCAAAATACGTTTTATGCAAACAAATGGGTTTTATGAACTTAATTACAATACAACAGCATAAAAAAGGGCTAAATGCTCAAAATAATCAATGAAAAGTGAAGATTACAGCAAAATAAAAAAACTACCGAGACCAAAATTGGCCGCCAAAATACACAAACCGTAACAAAAATATTTTGCAGCTATTTTTTGGGCCTCATTTCAGGTGAATATCACGATTTGGCTACAAATGTCCCTGTTTTAGCAACTAAAGCCATATTATGTAGATAATTTTGTAAAAATGTTTGTAGCGCTGTTTTAATTTCAATGCAATCCATTTTGAATGAAAACGTGTATTTTGACAGTGATTTGAGGCTTCATTTTTGTTACCATTTAAAGTTTTAAAACGTTTGCATGTTTTTAAACATGTTTAGGGTAAAATTATCGTGTTATAACCCTCCAAGCAATGTTCCATTCATTGTTTTGAATATTTGATGTTTTTTAATGGTGTTTTAATGTTGCGAGACTTTTATTTGGGATTTGCCACAACAACCATTTTAGATTTGAAACATGAGTAACTATCTAATTTGGAGAGAAATTTTCCTTTTGCAACCCTAATAGTCATTTCATTGATTATTTCCAATGGCCCGTATTCAAGAAAGGTGTTTAAAGCGGTGGCCACATCCCGCTGTATGTGCACATACGTGCTGTCTGCGTCAAAAATGTAAGCAAAATCGTGCGTCCCGTACTTTGTACACTGCTATACTGTTGGGCAATTTTTTAGCGTTGGTTAAACTATGAACAACCCAATTGTTGGGTAAATAATATTAACCAACTGTTGATGAAATTTTACCCAATATTTGGGTAATTAGCTAACACTTTTACCCAACAGTTAGGTAATTAGCCAACATTGTACGCAACGTTGGTAATCATTTACCCAGAAGTTGGGTTGTTCATAGTTGAACCAACGTTGGGTAAATTATTTGCCCAACGTTCTAACAGTGTAGGTACCGATATCATACGAATTTTAGAGCACGCAGATGATTGGGCGTTTTCCAAAGTGACCAAAAAAGTGAAAAATTCAACTTTAAATGGCTTAAGCTCCTAGCATAGATATTCTATCCACGAGTTTGATGTTGATAATAGTACCAACTGGTGGTAGCAATATATGTGGGGTTTGAAAATAAAGTTAATTGCCAAAATCCTGAATAAACTTCATGTAACGTTCGATAACGTTTGTGACATCGCACGGATGTGGGTTTGCTGTAAAATTTTCTGAAATGTTAGCGAATTTTGTTTTGCGCTTTCCACAGATGATGGGTAACATATTTCATAAAGTTTTAGGGAATTCTATTGTCAGGAATCTTTTTAATGCATTGTTTTGTTTGGTAAAGTTTGGTAACGTTTGTGACCTTTTGGTATAACTTTTTGGTAACAAAACCGTGACATTTCTGAGTTTAAACATGTGCTAATACGTGCACGGATATAAAAACTTCACAATTTCTTTTTGGGAAATACTTCTCACGTACCAAGTAATAAACGTATGAGTGAAAAACCTGCTTATATGGTCAAATAACAAAGCTGATTTTTTGCTTGAAGTAAAAAAAGTTTCATTTCCGTGGAAAGGACCGGATACGACGTACCAGTTTTAGAGCATGAGGAACTTTCTCTGCGTGCTGGCTACGTTCGGACTACTAATTAAGCATCAGTACGGTCCACACGTCTCGGCACTTACAATATGCGCACAACGTACGCACAACGTATGCACAACGTGCGGGGTTTGTTTTGCCATTTTTCCCAAGGCTATTTGTCTTGCGGACGATGCGCCTAGAACGTACGGACACCGTGCGTGTATCGTACGTGTAAGTACGTTTTCCTTTTAAGAACGTGGTATTCGCAAGGCAGTACGTTGCTCGCATGATGTAATTGTTACAACGTGCGCAACGTACGATGCACGCAGCCACTGACATTCAGACGTGTTGTGCGCACAACGTACTTATCCGTGCGATCAACGTGCGTCCTCCATGCGTGTGCCACGTTACTGGAAAAAAATAACGTAGAGAATGTGGCCTCTCAAAAAACTTAAAAGAAAAACCCCGTACGACAGGTTGTGACCACTGCTTTATTCATGAACTGCATGATCTCTTTGAAATCTGCAACTGGTGGTGCGTATAAGGCCCGTATTCCAGAAAGGTGTTTAGCTAAATCAAGGTTTTATTTCTCGTCAACAGCACGACTCATTGAACTGCTCTGCTTGAAAGCTGCAATGATGCGTATCATTCCTGGACAGTTGATGCTCAGTTAAACAATGGTTTAGCTAAACATCTTTCTGGAATACGGGCCTAATGTCCAGTTAGTTACAACCACACTCTTAGAAGGCCGGTATCAAATAAACGAGTAGTTTTCGGGATCAATTTATTTTGATCCTTTAAGGATCACTTTTGATCCAACGTGGATCGTTTTGATACTTTTTCGGATCAAAATATACAAATGGATCAAATTCACCAGGATCATTTTTGATCCTTTTTTAGGATCATTTTATTTTGATCCTTTTTGATTACGATATCAAAGTTTTGATCCGTATTTCTGGTTTACTTTGATACGGAAAGGATGAGCTCATATTTGATACCGCGTTTGGATCCAACGTAATCTTTTGTTTCATATTTGAGTACACCCATATCCACTACATAGCCGGGAATGTATACAATGGTATACAAATACGATAATTTCATCACACTTGATAACTGCCTGCTCCGTGGGCGAGTGGTTAGAGCGTTGGTCATTATAATTGGTAATTATACATGGTGCACATGCGGCGTGGGTTCAAACCCTGCTAGGGTCACTTCAGTGAGATGTTTTTAGGCAGATCTTTTTTATTAGAAATATTTGATCCTTTTTTCTGATCAAGAATTTTGATCCTTATTTTTGGATCACTTTGATCCTTAAAGGGTAAGCTCATATTTGATACCTAAAAAGGATCAAAATTGATCCTTTTTGTCTCATATTTGATCCTTCCTTTCTAAGAGTGCACGGTTTAGCTAAACACCGTTCTGGAATATGGGCTAGTATTTTGATGCTGTTTGTTTGATGGTTGCTTAACCCGTTTTTGTGCGTAAACATGTACCTTGGCAGTCATTTTTGATCTCGGTATTGGGGTCAAATTGGCGTCGATTTTAAACATGTTAACAACCTAAATTGAGAAACCTGTCTGTTGTAATATGCAATGCCATTTTCATTGATTAGTTTGACATTAAATATGGAATATATTTTTTTCTGTTGATTCACGTCTTGAATATTCCGCCATATCTTGCTCTCTCATGTTCGTTACTGCACTTTTAAACTTCAAAACAAAGCCCTTTGAAGCTCACTGAAGTGACACAGAGACAATAAGAAACTTGAAGATACAAATAAATCAGACTATTAGGTCCAAAGCCGTGCACTGTAATATTAAAACTGTTAAATTAAGGAAACTGAATTTGCCATATTTTCTTTCATACATTACCTAGAGATGTGACATTTTACAGGGTTGCTCAACACAATGTTAGTGATAATTTCTGATCGATCAATGTTTCCTTTATACCCTCATTGAGAAGCCTACAAGGTCATGACTCTCTATGGCATGCTTTCCATTTGTGATTGGAGAGCATTTTGGGATATCTCAGCACAAGCACCAAACACAGTCCAACAAAACTCCTTCTCCTCGATGAGTTAATATAATATGCTGTTAATCCAAATGTTCTCAATAGGATTAAGACCTTCCCGGACAAGGCAAGAACTCAACACCCGGATCTTCAAGGAAAGTCCGGATTGTACGAGCACGACGGAGGTAGGCGCACAGCGAAATTTGGCTATTGATAGCGTGCCAAAATACTCCTATTGTTTACTGGAGTAAAATGGAGAAACAACGAATATAGGCTCAGTCC
>JXSR01S010860.1:1970-13566 GCA_000969725.1 Ophiothrix spiculata
GAGATAAGTTAATACATATCCAAAGAGAAACAATTTTATCAAAAATAATTTTGTTTACCCATCACAGGTGTAGAAACAAGATCTTTTTAAGATCTGAAACTAGAAACACTTTTTCAACCATTTTTTGGCGACAAAAAATACAGCTGGTAAATAGTTTCATTTTTCCCCTCTGTTACACAAATTCAGCGGAAACTACTGGTAGGATAAGTTAGTATAATCATGTACTATCGATACAGTGTGAAAAAAATATATAGTCAGAAAATCAGCGGACAGGATCTAGGCCAGTCCCTTTAATGTACGTAAGTACTCCGATGAAGTACTTACGTACGAAACTTCGTCAGCAATAGTATTTTCTTATTAAAACATCGTGGAAACACACCTTCTATAGTTTCATTCTATTTTACCAGCGATGTAACGTGGACTTGCCATTTTCTATATTACAGTCCCTTTAATCAATTAATGATTGTGCTTGAAATGGGGGTCTATGAAGCGGCAGACACTGAGGGTATATATGAAAAGGGTGTCTCGAGGGCTGCACCATGATACCCGTATCACCTTTCTATAGGTCAGTGGCCCACCCGGGCCCGGGAACTTATGATTGTTCAGTAGGCCTCGATTTCTTTTAGGTTGTTTTCTTGAAAAAACACCGTTCAAGCTGGGAGTAGAATAACTTAAATTTAAACCCCCCTCGAGGATATTGGGCACTTTGTAACCAAAAATGCAAATTTCGTCAGTGTTAAACAATAATAATATAGGCTAGTTTATTTATTTTAAAGGGAAGTTGCCCATTTCCAAAAATGGAAAGGGACTATTAATTAGAATCAGTTTAATTATTGGGAGGCACACTGAGTAAGTTGGAATATCTTGGAAAATATCAGTCCTTGGCCGCCGCCTATTCATTTAAACCGGGTCACATTTTATTCTCAACTTTCCCAACCATAATCAGGGTTGTGAGAGTGCAGGTGATAAAAAGAGCTGAAAAAAGCTTAAAATCACTGATGCAAAATGCCAAAACAGGCGGAAAATGAAAGAAAGGGCTCAAATCAGGACTCTTAGTAAAGCTGAAATCAGCTTTTGCTGAAGTCTCACACCCCTGCATAATACAAAAAAGTGTCATTCAGGATGGGCAACTCCCTTTAATTTGTGATATATTCACAAGCATGACAAGTGGCAGATTTCGAAAGTAGTATGCAAGTTCACTATCAACCGTTTTTAATATATTTCAATTTTAGCGGCCGCTAAATTCTATTAATACCCTGGAGGGTTTCGGTTGGGTTTAGTATGCATGGGCATGGTAAATAGGTTCCCTTTGAATTCACGTAGTATGCCTTGTAACAGTAGGCCTACATTATATTCAAAACAGACTCTTTAATTTCAGTAAAAATGACAACCAATGGAGTCGACCTTCTTGACTCGCACTAGCCTGCTAGACCCTCTTGAGTGTCATCCGTGTGGCAACCATTTGACCTCATTGCAGGCACCATTGAAGATGATTTAATTTTGGAATAATATTTTTGATCCCAAACTAGATTTATTTTACTGCAGCCAGTTTTTACTTTGCCCGTTGTCTGGAATAGATCATCTGCCATTGTCCAAAGTTCCATGAATATTAAGAGTGTTATGGATATATTTGTTGACAATTTTACATTTGACTACCACAAGTCATTGATCTCCACCAGAGAGGTGCTATTTACAGTTGGGGGAAACTGATATTTGTTTCCCGGTAACCACCCAAGTTCCACAGGTTCCGAAGGTGACCCTATCTATCACGTGAGACCAAAGATTGGCAATAATGGGTGAAATGATACTATCTGAGACGATAAATCTACCACCCCTGTTAGAAATTGAGTATAATTCTAGTATGTACAAATCGTGTACAATTCTAGTACAAGATTAGAATGTGTACGTTTGGAACATCATTCGAGTACACTTTTTAAGTACAACTAGTACAAGATTGGAATGTGCACATTTGGAACATCATTCGAGTACAATTCTAGTATGATGTTCCAAATGTGCACTATCAATCTTGTACTAGAATTGTACTCGATCAAGTTTCTGCAGGGATATGATCTGTTCGAATATGGACACTATACCTGTTCAAATGAATACCCTATCTGAGACTGTACACACTGTGACGAAATATTTATTGAAAGAAATCATAGATAAAAGGCTGTACACCATTTAGGTATTTCACTTTGAATGGCATTTTAAGGCATCATGTCATTCAACCATTCTTTCTTAGTTTGATACCATATCAGAGACTTAAAAGCAAAATTTAATTCCCTATATGAGACTTGCAGAGTACCAAATTGATTCTGATATCCTATATGACAAGTCTCGAGACCTATCTAGGTCTCACCTTTTTGGTAATGCGAGTGGTTACCCGATCAGAATACCGAGTTACCACCCCCTCCCCCGGGCGTTTACAGAAGCTTTGACCAAACAAAACTCATATAGGGTCACACGTGTGCCCTACCCAAGGACCATGAGTCAAAATCCCTCAAAAATCAAATCGGATTTGTTAGCCAATCCCTCTAATAATTTTGATTACTGAAAGCCATTGACCTCTGACCCCTTAACCTATTAAATAAACCCCACTCATTTCTTAGCCACATTTTTAATTATAATCCAATGACTATTGCATCAAAATCCCATGAAAATCAGACAAAGTACATGTATATGGAAACACTGACCAATTTCCAACTAAAGTTAGTCCCGGACTAAGTGAAATTATAAAATAACACATTTTTTGAAAAATAAAATGACAATTCATGTTTTTGTTTAACGATTTATATTGATACTGTTATTATATGATTTATTTGTTTGTGTTAGATTATTGAAATTATTTTTAGAACAAAAAAGGGCTTAGTCCAGGACTAACTTACTTGATTGTTCTTCTGGAAAAATATGCAAATGTTCCAAACCAGAAAAATTATCCAATTAAAGAAATTTCAGTATAAATCTTTAAGCGAGGACATAAATTATCACAGATTATTTAAGAAATCAAATTTCACTTAGTCTAGGACTAACTTTAGCCAAGTTTTGTGTATATGGACCTATGTGTCCATGCATCTTTCAGACAACCAAAAACTGGTAAATTTGTCATCTGCGTATTAAGATGGCCATTATTTGTCTGTAACATACCTAACTCAAAAGAAAGAATAACATGAAGACTCTTTTCATATTACAATACAGAAACACTTTAATAAATATACTCTTCTCCAACATAGATCAATAAATTAACAAGAAATTTATATTTATATACACACCCAGGTTATCACAACACACAGCAGTATACCACTAAGGTACATAGATGTAGCTACACTGCCTGCTGCTACTTTTAGCCAAATGTTATTATGTAAACCAGAAATTCTGGAATAAAAACTACATACATAATTAAGGAAAGTTTTTGGCCTGTTTGTCCCATTAAATCAATTTCCCAAGTGACCATGCACACACAGACACTGTATTCATTTATTGTAGGTATTCAAGATTTTGCTATAAAAATGAATACCAAGTGATAAATTCTTTACCCCCTGTTTGTTCTCATGCAATATGCAACATTAATGGTTTGGGCTCACATTGCATGAACAAACAGGAGATAACTAGTAGTATGCCATAATGTTGTAATAATCTTGCCCTGCATATTTCTGTGTACACACATGGATACTACAAAATGGACCATGATTCATTGACACTTGTACAAGGAGAATCGTAACACACAAAATCAGGATTTGAGAACCTGAACTTCATATTTCAACCGTGACCTCCGCATTTCTGACTATAATTTTACAACTGCCAAATACTGTTAGTTATTTGGTAAAGCAGAGGTATGATATGGGCAATAATCAAGTTGGATTTGACACTGAGCACTAAGCAGGCGATAATTTCCCATATCACACCGATGCTGAACCAAATAACAAATTTATCATTCATAACACCAAGTTAAACCTTAATATCAAATAATTATTTTATTTATTTTTGTGCAACCTTTTTTAGCTTTATTTCACAAAATCAGCGAAATAAACCTCTTTTGATGAACGTTTTACTTTAATTAATACTGCACATTCTGAAAATTTGAAATGTAACATTCAGACGCACTCAGTGACAGGATACAATGCGTCTCAATGCATGATACAAAATATATCAGGTCACCATTTTTTCTACAAATATGCTCATCAATTCTCTTAGTGGTATGATAAAATGGGTCCATTACTGCACAATTGTTCCCAAACAGAGCACCAAAACATATCAAAATATCTTCATTCTTCTTTTACATAAAATTTTATACAATATTATTAATCTTATACTTCTATGCACAAAACTGGTTACCATAGATTTCCTATATTTGGTCCTGTAATACTGGAGCTTGGACCACTTCTGTCTTGTGTACACTAAATGACTGGAACACAAGCTGCAAACATCAAAAATTGCACTGATAACTTTCTGTAAAAATATTGTAACCAATTTTGTTATATGGTCTTTATTTTGTTATATGGTCTTTTAGATACAGCAGAATTGGTTAAGATACTGTACTTGGTAGATAATAAGTTATACTTAATTAGTTTTATGTATATTAGAAATAATTAGGATTTGCTCCAAATATCTTTTTATTACTCCTACACACTTTTTTCATGCATTTCATTCTTTAAAGAGTTCTAGAATAATACTGACAAAAAAAGTGTTTCACAACCTTTTAAGGAAAATGTCTTATAGTGCTATGCAATAATAAACTGTATTCAAATCCAAATAGAGAATATATGTCACATGATGGAACCTGGGATGGGGACACAGACATTAAAAAGTGGCACTGGGTTCAGGCTCTCAGTCCCCCTAAATTTATCCTGATAATTTGGTGCCATTCTGCGAATCAAAAATTAATCATTGACCCACTTTAAATGCATGTTTAATTTTTTCTAAAAATCCAAATGCTTCTTCCCCCTCGAACCCTTGCATTCCAGCCAAAGGTGGGTTCCTGGACCCAAACACAAACATTTTGGACTCTTGGTGTAGTAATTCAAAGAAACAGTGTTTGTAGGATCCACCAGTCAAAATTTCCTGTGCATGATAGTGCACTTTGAGGAGAAATATTGCCCGGTAAAAAACTGTACTAGTTCCATCATAAGTATATTTAAATCAATTTTGAAAAGTTTTGGCTCACATAGAATTCGTTTGTGACAAACAACTATTTCTGCTGGCTATAATGTAAGAGCTGAACATGAGCCAATATTTTTTGACTCTACAATATCATTAATAGATATGAAATGTTTTACATTTTGTGTTGATCGATGATCATTTGACACATAGGCCAAAAAATAATTTATTGGACAGTTTAAACAGAAATCCAGAGTGCAGGACCTCATATTTTGTAAATGTAATCACTGTCTTGGATTTTTGTTTACATTGTCCAATAATTGTTTTGTAAACTTATAGATACATCATTTTTACAATCTGAGTACAAAAAAGTCACAAGAGTTCAAAAATCATCTTGATATATTTACAGAATATAAGACAATAAATGTCTGAATACTTCAAATTTAAATAACTCTCTGCTAGTTTAGCAACACCCTATAACCCTATTGGATTTCTAGCCTTTTCTGTTTCTAGCTAATCTTTTCAGAATTTGAGAGAGGGCTGAGAAAAGCATGTTTTCACCAAAAAAACATTGAAAGTTACAAACTTGCTATCTTTACCAATACAAGGTTCCTGCTATATACTCCTTTATGTCAGCTTTTTTTTTATAATTTGGCTACTTAAAAAACACACAATTTATCATATAAGCATGAAATGTTATAACCAAAATAATGTGTGACACAAGAGAATCCCTGCTACTTTGTTTCTTGTAACTTTGGTTTTAGCTATTTAGCAGCAATAATAATTTAATTTCATAAAATGATACAAAAGTAACCAAATAAATTATGGATCACTTAAATGCTGATTTGTGTTACCTTTGGTTTCAGCCAACTGAAAAAATAGATTGAAGGATTATAGTCTGATTTCTGAAAATTTAGTTTTCAGTATCATATGAGAGATAACCACTAAAGAGGTTTTTAAAGTTTAAAATTTAAGGGTGAATCGGTCAATCTGTTTTGATTTTATGAGCAGTTTTGTAATTCAGAACTTCCTATACAATACTGTGACTATCAATTATGGTTCCCATAAATAGAAATGTTCCAAAAATCTCTAAAACAAAAATAATAACTCAACCGTGAAATTTCACAGAGGTTATGAGAAAAACATGGGTAAAATTTTGGTCTCAAAAAGTTGAGCTATCAAGTGAAGCAATAGGACCATGCTCCCTTAAAATGATCAACCTTCCAAGGGCATAATGTTAACAAAAGTAGATTTGAGAAATTCAGAATTATACACTAGTTTTCTGCAAATCAGGTACATGCATCAAATAGCTAGGAGAAATCCTTTGAATCTTTTGAATATAAATATAACTTTGGTCTCATTTATCCAAGAATAAATAGCAAATCTTTTTGTTCCACAAGGGTAATTTCAATACAATTTTGATTGAATTCCCTCGATACGCTGGTAATTTGTAACTTTGGTCTCAGCTTACATAAAATAAATAGCAGTTTTCATATAAATACGGCCATAAAGCATGTTTGTACTGTGCACTGTCATCTTTCACACTTTCATATTTGGACCAATATCATTCAATTAATTTAGGGATGTCCAAATAATTGATCTCATGTGCCACTAACATTTTGTGAATATAGTCACAAGTGCCAAAATGCTTCACAATATATAACCTATTGTTCTTGTGTTTTCTTGATTTTCACATGATCTGAAAGTGTCACATGACATCCCAATTGCATTGCTATTTGAGGAAACCTGTTCTAATCTCATTTTGCTATAAAACCAGTTTAACCAGTCTGCTAATACAAACTTGATCCATACCCCTGTTAGTTATGTTGTTTTACACAAAATGTCATGGCTCTGATCATTTTTACAAAATTTCTGATTATAACATGATTTCTTGTTATCAAAGTTTTCCTCAGTCTATGTCAAGAATTTGATACAATAGGATCAATTTCAAACATTCTTCAAATTTTCAAAGACTATCATCACAGTAGAAACATTGAATTTGATTGAACAAATTCAAATCTATTAAAGTTTGAAAAATATCTTTTTGGAAAGTTGCCAAAAAAGTGCATAAATGAAAAGTCACGACGGTCTCTTTCACCTATCCCCTGGTACATAACATCATAGTTATGCATGAGTGGTTCTTTCAATTTCCATGGCAGAGATTAATACAAGACATCTTGTTATGATCAGATGTCCAGGTATCTATAATAAAAATTCTTAGGGGCATTATTTGACATGATATTTGATGCAATAGTTACTATCCTATATATCTCAGTTGTATTTTCAGTGCACTATTCCCAGCACTATTCTTCAATTTCCATGGCAGAGATTAATACAAGAAATCTTGTTATAAACAGATTTCCAGGTATCATAATACAAATCCTTGGACTATGATTTGATGATATGATATTTGATGCAATAGTTGCTACTCTCAATATCTCAGTTGTACTTTCAGTGCACTATTCCCGGCACTATTCATCAATTTCCATGGCAGAGATTAATACAAGAAATCTTGTTATAAACAGATTTCCAGGTACCATGATACAAATCATTGGACCATGATTGATGCAATAGTTACTATCCTCAATATCTCAGTTGCATCTCTCAGTGCGATATATTTTTTCATCTTCTCCCAGTTCCTATAGCTCAGTTATTCTCCTCATCTTCCCCGCTATCATATCTCATCTGCTCCTTCCACCAGTCCGTAACATCGCTGGTTGCAGATGACACCGCTTGGGAATTAACCGTCTTAGGGTAGATAGGGGCACTGGCAATGCTACTTGGTGATGCACTGGGGGTACTGGATGAGGAACCTACAAGAAATAAGTCAGAATAATTAGAAACAGGTGACAGTTTTAGGGTAGATAGGGACACTGGCTGTGCTGCTTGGTGATGCACTGGGGGTACTTGATGAGGAACCTAAAAGAAACAAAACAAAATTAAAATACAAAGATGTATGTGATATAGCATCCCATATATAACGGCTATCATCAGATGATGCCCTCATATCAGGTTAGTCCTTTAGGCCTCAAAAAATTAAAATGTTTGTTCCAGAGGTCAAGGGTTTAAATCCTAAGGGGAACTAGACATATTTGAATGACATATTCAGATTTTGGTATTTAAAAAATTTTGGTATACCTTTTCTTTTGAGTCTTATCTCATTAAGGAGAAACAATAACTTGTGCCCCCACTCAAAAAATAAATAATAAAAAAACCTGCTGCCAGTACCTGGTGGCTTGGCTTGCTATAGCTGGGCTTTGTTAGTTTTGGAACGATTGTGAGTTAGGGTTATTTGTATGATCTATAAAGTTCTGGTTGAGAGTAAGTAAATAAATGACCCCTTACCTTGAGTTATTCTCCTGGCTGGTTTCCTAACCCCTAGTCTGGTTCCTAACGTTGATGATGTCTCTTCCGTGTCTGTTTTAGCGCTTCCTTCTGATAAAGTTGGAACTAGTAATTTATGATGATGACTTGGTGATGTTTGGCCCATCATGTGATCCTATAAAACATATCCAATTTAAATTTATTAGACACTTTTAAGTTAGCAAGTTGGGGTACAGTGCTTAGTCTGTTTCATATGCAAAAGCACATAAAGAATCAAATAATAACTAAATTTGCTAATTAATAGAGCCTCTTTGAACAACAAATTTGTAATACTTGACTGATGGCTTGGTATATACCAATAGTGCTTAATATGCATAGCATCAATAGGGTGCCAGTATAGGACGAATTTGAAAAATTTCTGATTCTCACATTTTGATTCTTAGAGAAGAAACCAGAAAAAAAAAGTATGGATTAAGGACCAAATTCACCAAAGACTCTTGTTTAACTGCTCTCTTTCTTAGTAATAGGCTTCAAGTTCTAATTGACTCTATGATGAGTGGTCTTCAATGGCATTAGATCAAAGATGGAAAAATATTATTCTTGATTTAAATGTTTAAACAGATTATCTATTCATTATTCAACTTCACAAATGCTATTCATGATTACTGTACTAGAGGCAATTAACTAATTTGCCAATTGTTCCACATTCAAAAAGCAACCCAGTTGAGGACTTTCCATGTCAGAGCAGCTAAGCTGGGAATCGAACCAGGGCAACAGAGATGAAAGTTGACAGAGCTACTGCTACCTTCTCTATCTTATTAAAAAAGATAGAACAGTATTTAGTAGATGAAACAACCTAACCTCCATAAAACACTAACCTGGTCTTTGTTGTTCATCTCTGCTGGTTTGTTTTCTTCTTTATTCTCTTCTTCACTATCTTCATCTTTTGTGACGGTGACGCTGACAGGGTCAATGAAAGCTGGTACCGGTAGGCCTTTTCTCGGATTATCCATATCACCCATCAGGAAACCCGGCATCCTATGCGCAGCACGCTCCTTCTGTATTTGACAAATAAAATTTACCAATCAATTATGAACAAGATAAAATTCAACAATTATATTCCCAATGGAAATAAAGATGCGACAGGATCAATGGATGCTGGTACCGGTAGGCCTTTCCTGGGATGATCCATATCACAAATCAAGAATCCTGGAATCCTAAGTGATGCACGCTCTTTCTGTATTAGTTAAAGAATAAGTTGGCCACTCTGTTACCATGAACATAATAAAACTAAAACAATAACAAATGCAAACAAAGACATGACAGGAACGATGAGTGTTTGTACCGGTAGGCCTTTCTCGGTATTATCCATATCACTCATAATCAGGAAACCTCAGGAAACTGGGAAACCTATGTGCTGCATGCCCTTTCTGTATTTTACAAAGAACAGGGATGCCACTTGCGTAAGGAAAAAAAGGAAATTAGTCTCGATCGGATACTTATTTCGAACGGAAGGAGAAAACCCTTCCCCTTGGAGAAGATTGTTGATATTTTAGTTGCTAAAATCTCACTTTTCATGCACATTTTGACCCTTTGAACCATTTTTTTGCAACTTTCCATCACTTTAATAAAAATAACCCTTGAATTTTTAAAATTCTAATTTTTTTTAAAAATTAGGAAAAACGCTCCAAAATGACCAAAAAGTAGTAATTCCTACTAAATTAAAGGTGCAATTCATGATTTTCATGTGGCCTCTTTTCTAGCTAAATAAAAAGAAGAGTACAACATAAATATATACTGAAAATTTCACTTGATTCCGACCGTTCGTTTCCAAGTTACAAGCTTTTCAGTATTTGAAAATCCCCATAGACTACTGTGTTGTAATTACTGTCGGGGCCCCGACAATAATTAGAAAATGACACATTTTCTCACTTTTCTCAAAAATGCAAGCACATATGAAAGAATGGTTTAGGGATCGTAATATATATAACTTGAGGATTCTTATGAGCTAAAAAAATCAAATTTGATAGAGGTGACCTTGAGGGTGAAAAGTGGATCATGAATTGCCCCTTTAAGAACATTGGCATCCATGAAAAACTAATTTATCCATCAATTAATTGAACAAGAAAAAAAATTTCACCAATTGTATTCACAATACATGCATTTGGGAATAAGGCTTCACAACAATTGTCTTACCACTCTAATCCTCTTGAGGCATTTCTCCAGCCACAGCCTGATGGTATCCTTGGCAACCTCTTCCTCAATATTATACTCAAGCTCCTCCCTGGATAACAACTCATCTAGTTGTAAACTTTTGCGGATATCCACAGATCGATAGCTTAACATGCTGGAAAAGATAGAAAAATCTTTTTTAAAAAGTGATGCTCACTTGCACAAAAATAGAAGGTATACTTTGGGTCCCATCAAAAACTTCACCTGGGACCTGACCCGTAACTCATTAACTGGGGCCCAACCCTAACCCTAAACATACCAGAACCCTAACCCTAAAATTTCAGATGGGACCTAAAGTATACTTGGTCCGTAATAGATTATCAATTAAGGAGCAATTGTGATCCGCAACCTTATTCCCAAGGTCACTTCTATCAAAATATTTTTTTTAATTAATAAGAATCCATGACTGGTGGATGTTATCCCAAGCTTTTCTTGCAAATGTATTTGCATTCTTGAGAAAATGAGAACTTATATGTTGGTGTTTAATTACAACATAGTAGCCTATGGAGATTTTTCCAAAGCCTGTAAAGCTCGTAACTCGAAACAAATGATTGGAAACACATAAAATTTTCAATATGTGTTCATGAATTTGTTTTTTTATTTAGATAGAAAAGAGATCAAGTTTTAATCATTTCAAAATCATGAATTGTACCTTTTAGACTACCAATCAATATTGAAACACCATTTTTCATTATTGTGTTCAATCTTTATCAGTAAACTCCATGTCACATAAGAATCATTTTGTATGGACCATTCTTAGTCACTGAGTGCGATTTCACTTCCTAATAAGGAATTTTGGCCATCCATTATGAGACGATAGATGACAGTGCGTTCAGCGTGAAACGCAGTGGAGCCGCGTGTTCAAAATCGCAGCGCGATGCAGGTATACGCACACATCCGGCGCGAACAGCTTTACTGGGTTTGGAATATTTCATGTTTGAATAGG
>JXSR01S010861.1:0-20496 GCA_000969725.1 Ophiothrix spiculata
TATCTTGTGTTGCATTTATCTAATCACGATTAAACAAATGAAATTTTAGAAAACAATATGAACAGGTAATAAAGTAAGTGTATATTTTTTCTCAGAAGCAAATTGTGATCAAATGTTTCTGGTGTGGGTAAATCAGTGGGAGTATTTGGCGGGAGAATCAATCATCCATAATCACAGTGTGCAGTCACACAAATCCTTTTAATGTAGGGAGCTTTACTTTTGACAGTATCACACCTTCAGTTGGCAATTATTGTTTTAACACAGTTAAGAAATTTATTTGACATTTAAAATGTGTGGATCATTATACTGTGATTAAGAAAATTTATATTTTGTTCATACTGTCATATTCCTAATCTTCCACTGTAGTTATCACTGTGAACCATAAGCATCTCAAAAAATATCAGAAGTGTTGCTAATCAATTATGGGCATTGTTATTGCTACTGACTTGGTCATTCCATGCCACACAAAGGAAACTATGCGATAGATCCAATGATAAATAACAAGACAGTGACTTGAAGCACTTCAGTCAACTCAGCCAATCAAAGCCAAGCATTTAAGCTCATCTACATTCCACATGCCTCCAAAAACCATGATTTGCATACCTCACCTTTCCAGGGTCGATAAACCTTGAATGGCTAGAATTATCCTATTAATAGATATACAGGCAATCACTAAATTCTGACGCTATACATGTCTGTCATGTATGACCTTTAAAGACCCTTTCAAATGGGATACATCCTGTTGATTTCATGATTTGTGGTAATTGTGTGGGGAAAAAAATCTAAGAAAACTTAGATGATAAATCCCGAAGGAAATCCTGTATTCAGACCGCATGTTATTTTGATCCAGAACACTTTGGAATATCAAATTGGTTTATTTGCAATCCTTATTCTATTAACAATTCAAAAAAACATGAGGTATTCTGAAAAAAATCATACATCTTCAAAACAAGTGAAATGCAAGTTGCTTTTATTGAGACAACCACCAAAATGAAGAATCAACTATTTTAAGAAATGCTCGTACATTTGTATCTCCGCCAATTGCAGCTCAAATTTCACTAAATTTAGATATATTGCAAATGATGTTCTTGGGAATTAAGTTATTTAGACCATCCATCTAGAAAAACAGTCAAATTTCTTTTGGACTCAGCAATCTTTGTATTGTGTTGCTCAACAGGTAATGAGGTGTAATTTTCTAAATAAGGACATCATTAGTCATGTTTTATTTATCACTGTAGTTATCACTGTGTACCATATGAGGGGTGTTCTGGAAAAATGAAAGGAAAGTTGCAAATTTTAAATTTTAGTTTATGACATATTTTATTTCTCTATAATCTGAACTTTTGAATGATATGTGATATGTCACACTTTCTTCCTCCATTCTTCATTTAGAGATCGAAATCCAAAGTAGTCCACTAAATATATTGCACTAAAAATTAGCTGCAAATTGATTTCAAAGATACTGATTACTACAGTGTATAATAGCAACATGCAATAAATTTAACTGTGAATAATTGCATTTCCCGGCAAAGTTAACCTTCAAAACTTTAGGTATAGGTAAACACAAATGCATGAAGGTGTTTTATGTCAAAAAAAGAAATTTGACTTTTTCATCCTATATTTACTTTAGATGCCATTTATTCAAAATGTAGATTTGTGACTTTCCTCTCATTTTGCCAGAGCAGCCCACATTTGTTTCCAACTCATTATCAAACTCGTAGGTCCTGAAAGTAGTGATATCAAGAGTAGGCTTTCTTTCTCAAATTATGGGTCATCAATAGTTAAAATATACATTTGAAATACCGAGAAAGTCAGTAGTGATATTATTTTCTTTTGCAGTGGTAAAGGTCATCGAGAGTGAAACTCCTAGGGTAAAAATAGATATCTGAAAGATCATGAACCTCAGAAGAAGGTCAGTAGTGACATGATATTCTTTTGAGTGATAAGGGTCATTAACAGTAAAAATCACAGGGTTAAAATATATATCTGAAAGATCATGAACCTCAGAAGAAGGTCAGTAGTGACATGATATTCTTTTGTAGTGGTAAGGGTCATTAACAGTAAAAATCACAGGGTTAAAATAGATATCTAAAAGAGTTGCTTAGTTGTTTAGATTGCTGAATTATCTGAGAACACATCTTATACAAACTGAATAAACAAATCGAAATCTTGATGTATAATTTGTTATCAACAGAAGACAACAGGCGGCTTTAGACAGAGAGGCTCAGAGTTTGGTTCTGACTGATATTTAGTTTTAGAAATCAATTGCTGACAAGTGGCATAGAGAAGGGTTAAAAAGACCCTATTTTTTCAATTTTCTCATTCATCTTTCCTTCAATTTTTTCAGTATTTTTCCTTGTGTACCCTCTCTGTTTTCTTGGTACATTAGCAAAAGATGTCTTGAAGACAAACACAGGCTGTCACCATCTATTATGTAACTGATCATAAAATTATTCTTAAAAGCAGAAATAACAAGATTGCTCCATTTTATTCCTGTTTTAATTTAAACAACTTTAAAGTTGTTTAGATTGCTTAAATTATCTTGAGAAACATCTTATACAAACTAAATAAACAAATCAAAATCCTGATTTATGGATCTGTTAACGCTATCAACTGAAGTTAACAGGCAGCTTTAGACAGAGAGTCTCAGAGTATAGTTCTAAGAGTTTAGTTTTGAGAAATCAATTGCTGAAAAGTGTCATACAGATGCATTATGAAAGAATTGCTTCTGGTTCCTGTTTATTGTCAGAAAATCATATTTTATATTGCAGCATATTTATCATTTTTTAGAGAATTATTGGTAATTTCTATTTCCATTTGTTTCTGATTTTCTTATTTTATTTCTTGTCGGACATTGGGAAGTTTGTCATAATTCAGACAGATTTCATGCAATTTCGACCAAATTTGGTGAGTAGGTTACTCTAGCTCTTTGTATGACTTAGTGATTAGCAGACAAATTGGTTTAACAGAAAATAACAGGTAAAACAGCAGGGTAAAACTGCATGTGAAACTAGCAATAAATCTCCAAAGTTGAAGATTTAAAAAAAAATGATCATTTGCTTAAGATGTAAAAGATCATAATTTTAGTAAGCTTTCTTCTTACATAAGATTCCTTCTGTCTGCTTGTTAAAATAGGCCTAAACAAATTTGACAACATTCAATGCAAGTAAGATAACATTGATAAAAAATATACATGTATTACACCTTACAATTAACTGTTCAGTGATAAGATGCAGACATTTAAGTGTTTGATGCCATTAGAGTAATGCAAGATACAGGAAATTCTCATGCTATGCAGCACATAACACAAAATGTTGACAGGAAGACGATATTTCTGATCCATATTATTTGTCTGCATGGGGAACTGATGAGTTCAATTTCTGTCTACTGAAGATAACAAATCACATCATTGTATTTGTTGCATGACACACTCAAAAATATTTGGTTATTCAACATTTTTCATCCTTTTATTCTTTGTATTGCAAACTCTGAAATATTGGTATTATTTGAGCATAATTTTTACCATTGATTAGATGTCATAGGTAGGTTCATACATAAAGTGACACAGGAAATTATCAATGTTGTGGGAGTTTTAACCACAGTTTTGGTTCATTGCAGCTTTTTCATGGAAATCACCAAGCATTTTAATCAACATTAGTCACATATATCAAATTGTCAATTTACTAACCATCAAACCAGTTGTTCATTTGTTTCTATCATTCCCATTGAATACTAAAAGTCAGGAATTTGTCTGGGGCAAAAGATAGTGCAAATTACAAAATGATTCTAAGTTCAAAGATAAATTCAATATAGAATTTAAACTTGCATTCTTTTTATATTTTTATTGGTACTCCAAGATGGCTTCTTTCTTGCTATCAAATTGGTACTCCAGAATGGCTTCCTATACTCCTGAAGATGCTAAAACCCAGGAGCTTCCAAGGGCTTTGCTCCCTGGACACTCTACATTTTCAAAGGTTTGATTCTATCATCCTTTTAAAGGAACCTCTAATGTAACCGGTTTTACCAATTGTTATTATGATCTAGGCTGATAGACCAAGCACTCACATTCAACTGAGTTTTAATTTGTTACATGATGTAGGTTATAATCAAATCTAGCATTTTAATAGATTTACAAATGCTGATTATAACATGTTTTCATTATATACTTTCATAATACACAAAGGTAACCAGAGGTTCTTAATATGCAAGGTGCCAAATACGATAACAAATTAAGTGTGACAGGCATCATGAAAATTTTCAATTTTCAACAGTTTCTCATGTCTCACATAATTTTTCTCTTATTACTAAGTATGGGTTACTGCTGGTCCATACCTGTCAAGTCTCCAGATTTAGGATTTAGGCAGGAGTCTCCTGATTTTTGGTAGTTCTCCCGTCAGGTTTTTATTTTAAGCAAAATCTCCCGCTTTTTGAAAAATTCTATCGCATTGTCCCGAGCGTGAAAATTTCCTAAGATGGCAATGCGTATTGTTTATTTCAGAAAAAAATGGTTAAAACATTTAAAAAACTATATTTTGTGTCCAATTTTGGCCCGGGGGGGGGGGGGGGCACTTCCATGTTGACTACGCAGAATGTGGGGACAAAATAACCCCCTTTTGAAAGATACTGGCTACCTTTTACCCAATGACCCCCATTTTTGACATGTTCTGTACTAATTGACCCCCTTTTTATTTGAAAATCATGTACCCAATGACCCCCATTTAAAAAGGCCCATAAAATGAAATGTTTTCTTTTTAAATAATACTTGCTGTGTATGACGAACTCATGTGAAAACCCCTGGTGCAGAAGTTCTGATAAAAAATGTAAGCCATTGTTTAAAAAGATATCATTGAGTTCATGTTTAACTGAAAATGGATGGTTATTTTATCACTTATGCGTGTCTTTGATGTTAATAATATGCATGGTTTATGCATGTACATGTAATCAGTTTGACAAGGGTGTAGCACTTCTCATGTTTTGGATGCAATATTGGCTGGGGCTATTGGTCCTTTGTATTTTTAGGGTATCATCTACAACATGCAACAATTAGGAGTAAAATGTATTAATTTCTAGAGTAGGTAAAGACCATTATGGCTAATACCCCTACTAAATTCAACCTCTTTGTACTTGTTGACTTCTTTTTTGCAAAATGTACCCAATGACCCCCCCCCCCCCTGTTTGCAAAAATATACCCAATGACAACCTTTTTGCAAAAATGTACCAATGACCTCACTTTTGTAAAAATGTACACAATGACTCCCTTTTTAAAAAAGTTTTGTTCCAAATGACCCCATTTTTATTCTGGTTCTGTACTGAATGACCTCCTATTTTGAGATATGTAAAAATTTACTGAATGACCCCTACTTTGAACTTGTCGGACACACATCACTGTCTCTTCGGATAGGATAATTTTGGTTCAGAAATTGAATTATAAAATCAATATGAGTCGCATGTGTGTTAGTAAGACCATTTTTTAAAGCTGATCAAAAAGTTTCAGGGTGTACCTTTTTGGCCTCATATGTCAATTTAAGAATGTTGACAGGTATGCTGGTCAACTTGATTTTTTTATTGGATGCAAAATTAGACTAGACAGCCAACAGAAATAACAATCAGATTTTCAGACCTTCAATTGATTTAATCAAACCAGTGCCAAACTGACTTTATGTATCAGTATAAATTGAATCAGTTTCTGCATGTGTAAGGCTGGAACATTGAATCCAGTGTTGGTAATTTAGTGTTACCCAGTGCCTTGTAAGGTGTGGATCTGTACCTGCAGGTTACAAATCTAATGAATATCAGTGTTGAAGACAAGATTAATTGCAGTCAAGGTTGTGTACCAGAGCCGGCTGCAGAGAATTCAAATTAGAATCAGCATTTAGAATTTTAGGGATTCAGTGTTATATGTGATGGCTCACCCCCAAAATGGGGGACTTTGCAGATGATATCAATTTTGATTTTATTATTTCATCTGTTACACCATTTCCTGAGCTTTAAAATGACACCTTACTTATTAAAATTGATGAAGGAGATCACATTTTACAACAGAAAATCTGCTGGAAATTCTTATTATTTTCTTTATTTTTTGCTTCCTATATTCATCGGTTTCTCGAAAAGTGTTCTGTCCCAAAGTCCCCCTTTTCGGGGTGAGTCATCACATATTATCCAGTTCGTATCTTCAGCATGCAGGTTACAAATCTAACTAGACATGACGTGTCACTGAAAGTGACACAAACCCTGCCGATTGCTTTTTTTTATGTTCATGACGTACAGTTTAATTTCTTATCTTCTTAAATCTTAGTTTTCAGTTTCTTTTACATTTGCCGCTTAATAAGAAGGTCGGATAATTTGACACCTTAACCTTACAGGGGAAATATCTACATTATGGAATTTTTTTAATGAAATTTTGAAACTTTTTTCGGTGCACCTTTAAATCTGAGTTCGACATATATAATACAGTCATCATTAATCAATCTTTCGTGCAAAATATATGCAATTATTTAGCTTTAAGTTCAGAGTACCAAATATATTCATAATTAATCTGAGTTTATTTCCAGGAAGGGGTTTTCTTTCTTAAAGTTTTTATTTCTTGTATGGGTTTGCTATGCAGACTTCACAATATCGGTCATTTACTAAACCTAAAAAATGCGATTTTGCTACCCATCGTCGTGTTATTTTTCTGCAAAAACATGCAATTTGGCCACCTATCAGTATACCTAATATTGCAAATTTATACCCTGAAACTGTGGTGCATACCCTTATACCAACATCCCCCTGCCCCAGGCTTAAATACAGTCATTATTAATTAAACTGAGGTAAAATTGTTTAAAACAAAGTCATGATTAATTTTAAGTTCAAAGTATGTAATAGAGTCAAATTTTAAAAGAACATCTTACAAATATATGAAAATATATGGCTCTTTTCATCATTAAAATGTTTCTTCACTACATACAATATCGGCGGTCAACTTGAGCAGGTGCTTGAGTTCCTCTCTCAATTGCCTCCAGAACAACCTCTGTCCAGCTCTGTCCTTTGGCCATTTTATGTACTCTTTCTTACAAAGAAGCTTGCAAAGTGATAATGTTATTTTATTTTGCCACAAAGTTTGGAGACAATACCAAGATAGTCTTGTGACTCAGTGTTATGTTTTCTGAGATTTCTATCAAAGAATTTCCAGGAATAAAGTCTCTACTTCTTATGCACAACTTCACTGGTTCAGGAGTCCCTTCCTCCATGTTGGGTTGCAAGCTGTCAGTCACCCAGTTTTCATCCTCTGACTCGTCATTGTATGCAATGTACGCATTGTACTGTAGCTGCAGCATTTCAAATTCCTCATCGACCTCAGGAAAGGGGCATACCCGTACTGAAATATACAACCTTCGAATAACACTCAAAGCACAGCCTTCGAATGTTGTTTTGAAGGCTTCGTTCACCCATACCCTTCACAAATTATCAAGAGATTGAATGCAGTACATAGCCTTCAAAATAGCCTTCGAATACTATATAACCTTCCAATACCCTTCCTATGAGCCGAAAAATGCAAATGAGTTTGAATGTTATATTTGAAGGCTGTGCTTGAAGGCTATATTAAGCACCATTCAAAGCCTGCAATAGCCTTTGAATGTCATTGTGAAGGTTATACTGAATGCCATTCATTAGATGATTTTCCGATAACTATTTTAACAGGTTTTCTTGTTAACTAGCCGATACTATTAGCAGATGACTACCGGATAACTATTTCACTTGCAAATGAGTAGTTTAACCACTTTGATAGGCTTTTTTTGGTGACCAGTCGATACTATTCGGGGATGACCAATCCAAAACTATTTCACATGTACACAATGTATATAATGAGTAGTTAGCAGCATATGAGATGGCAAAAGCAGTAGTAATCAATTGATTATCAAGAAAGCCATAGTTACAGGATATCCACTAATTGTTGGCTTATTACAATGGTTTTGGTAGCATCATACTCATTCAAATGGGATGAGCATTAATTCAATAACTATCGGATGATTATCAAGAGAACCCGTAGAAATAGTTATTGAGCGAGGCTGGAAGAGTCGTCAGATAAAATCTATAGTAAATACAAACTAATCTTAAAAATAAATACTACATTGCTTGCTTTATAAATACATTTAACTCAATTGGCAGTTAACCATCTGATTAGAAGTACTAGTGGTCTCTAAGGCCTTAATTGTATCCGTAGGCTGTTCCCTTGTATTGGCATATGCTCTTGTTCCATTTTCCATTATTCCTAAATGTGATGCTTCATGCAAACAATAAACTTCGCTCTGCTTAGTGATCATAATCATATCAGTAGCCTTGTGTACAGTTTTCCCTGTGACACGTACGTAGCACAACGAATGAACAATGTCCATTCTCTGTGGTACAGGTCACAGGGAACATCTGCCGCACACATCCCATTGATATGATCACTAAGCAGAACAAAGGAAATAGTCTTTCCAGCGAGATAATTCTGTTTTATAGAGCCCACAGATATATTAAGTAATTCATTGTTTGTCCCTGCAATTTTGTTATAAAAGAGTTCCACCTGCTTACACTGTATTGTGAAACCAAAATAATGGTTTCACAGCATCAAGCTAGTATCATACTGAAGCTGACATTTAAGGCATCATCCTGAGATATTACACCTTATAATAAACACCCATATTGTAGTCCCTGTCTGCAATGATAGCCATATGCTATATTTGAATGATTTTCATGAGTGTTTTATATCGATTTTTAGCAGGCCAGGTATCAATCTATCGACAATTCATATTATTAGGTACGCACCCTAGCTATGCATGTTCGAAAAACTTTGATTATGTACTTGCAAAGAATATCGGGTCAGTCAATATCAAATCATAAGACCTGTATTTGGTATGGTTAAGCACATACATGCATGGCTACCAGAAGCACATTAGCTAGATCATGCTTGATGTGTAATGTGCACTGATTAATTTAGTACCGTAGACCAAAAACAAGGCAATATGGAACTGTCAATCGAGTGAGGCATTTTTGAAGATCTGCACAACCCTATCAGCTCACCATTTAAGAACACACAGTAACTTAATTTTCTCTTCTCTTAAATTTTCAAAACCAAAATGTAGATATATGCACACCATCCGTGTTCCTGATGACAGAAGATGAAACATCAGCTATAAGCTTAATTAACAAAAAACAAAACTCAACTTGTGTTTTATAAATGGTGCCAGTCTGCAAGTTCTCACTTAGCTTATATGTACAAACTACACAGAGCTTACCAGTAAACAGCATGCATGGTGTTCATCACACAGATATGCAATGTAAAATCTAAAACTGAAAAGTTAAAACAGCTACATTTGTACACATCACTTCTATGCAACTGCATGATTTTAACAGCTGCAGAATTGAAAGAATGGCATGTGTCAAGGCCAGGTCAGCATTGAATGCCATTCAGCTTGAATGGTGTATGAATGGGTACTATTTCTGAGATATTCTTCCTGAATGCTATATTAACATTCAATCAGAGTGGTTATCCTACATATCAGGAGTCACATTCATGAAAAAACAAAATCAGTGAGTTATTTTACTTGTCCTTAAAATATGATTTTATATTAGAATGCATGCTGGTGTATATTTGTCTGAGGTCCTTTTTTAGTTGTCACAATATCAATAATCCTAGCTTAGGGTAAGGCCATACTTCTTTTTGAGTTACCAAATATTTGATGCCACAATTTTTTATTACATTAAGGCCGAATTACATTAAGGCCGAAACCATACTCGGCCTCCAAACAAAATTTTCGCTACCAAACATTTGGTCGTGACGTCAAAATGACGAGTGACTCCAAACAAAATAACTTCAACACCGAGTTGAGACCAAATAAAATTTCGCGCTAGATTGCACATGCTATTGAATTGTCATACATTGGACCAAATGTTTGCTACCCGTTCATAGTTTGATGGCAAATATTTGGTGACTTGGTGACGTCACGACCAAATGTTTGGTAGGAAAAATTTTGTTTGGAGGCCGAGTATGATTTCGCCTTAACTCTATTGCATTTTCTAATCAATAATGGAGGCTTAATATTGTAAACTGTTTGGCATCAAATAAAGTACAAGTGTGCTGCAGGCATGAGAATTTTCAGGAAGTTTCCTGATTTCAGGATTTTTTGAAAAATTCCCTGTACAAAATTAAAGCATTGTCCTTATTTTCAGGAAATTTCAAGATTTTCAGGTGTTTTGTTAGTAATTGTTCTCATGCCTGGTGGTGTATTGACAAGCCTAGATGATGAGATGTTAATATTAGAAAATACATTGGAATTAATCAGATAATAAGATAACAGAGACTTGTTGTACCAAATATTTCGAGGAAAAAACCATTTCTGTGCGATGTCACAAACGTTACCGAACGTTACATGAACTTTAGTCAGTATTTTGGCAATTATTTTAATCTTTAAACATCTGCATGTCTTGATCCTACCAGTGAGCAGCATTATCAACAACAGACTCCTTGATATAATGTTTATGCTAGGTTCTGTGGCCATTTAAAAGTGAAATTTTTCAATTTTTCTGTCACAAATGTTACTTTGGAACACCCATCACTGTGTTGTGAGAAATGAGCCTTGGTTTATTTAGATTGTTGATTCTGTTCAATGTAGTGGTAATGCTATGTGATGGATACCTGTTGTATAAACACGAGATGGTGAGGTAAGATGTTGTTAGTGCTTTGCCAGCATTGTCTACCCCTCCCCTCGGCCAATTCCAAGTGGTAGTGGATTGCTGATTTTGTTCAAAATAGTGGCAATGCTATGTGATGTGATACCTGTTGTATAAACATGAGATACCAAGGTACTATTGATGTTATAGGTACATCTTTGGCAAGACATTATGTAGTTTATTGATGATATAGGATACATTCAGCTTGCGTAATGGAATGTAATTTCCCGCCCCTTAAAACAAGACATGTTGAGTTTAGCTAAGTACACAAGTCAGAGATTGTTTAGTCTGCTAGATAAATTGAACTCTTTCAAAGTGCAATTTGTCAATGCGAAACTGGTTTTACTATTCAAACTCACATTTTAAAACATTCGCTGCTGGTTGTGATAACTGAACATCTGCGGTTTAAAATAAAAAGTGAATGTTAGCATTTCTTGAAAACAATTGGGCAGTTTTGTCAAAAACAACTTGAATTGAAACAATTGAATAAAAAAGGAGGGAGAGACCAAAAAATGTATAGGAATTGGCAGGCACTTTTTTAATCCTGTTCAAGTCATTGAATATTTGATATGCAATTCTCCACGACAAAGTATGTTGAGTTTAGAATCACATCAGTGAGAAATTGTCCCGGATAAATAAATTACATTGCTAATGTATTCTTTCTTTGGAACATGATACTCAGATATCATGAATTCATGCAAGTGGGTTAATCGATACGTTACCGCATAAGGCGGTGCATTACCCGAAATGTTTTGTATGTTAAACAAGCCTTAGAATACATGATATGGGTTTAGCTGTTGAATTTATTGAAAGCTTTTCTTGCTTAATGCTTTTAGATACTTGGGTTTGTTATGGAGTCTGTTGCAGTCATTTTTAAGCCTTTAGCAGACTGTTTTAGTCAAAAATTGAAAACTTAACTTTTACAATGGATTTAATTCCTACTTTTTTTATCAACAAATGCAGGTTTTGTTTGTTAATTAGAATCATTCTGTTATAAAACTTGGAATATTATTTTGAGTTGATAACTAACAACAATGTTTCGCAAACGTTCACTCTTTGCATTTTAATGTAAAATCAACCCATATGAGAATTAAACCTAATTGATTATTCATCTCCAAGTTTAATTGATGCCAAGTTGGATCAAAGTGTTGCCCATGTATTCCTGTCCAATTTTATGTAAAACTGCTTCCTTTAGTTTGCAACTATTGTAGCATTTTATCAATATGGACCTGGACCCCCAAAAGAAGTCCCAGCTGTACATTGTTTCAAATAGCATTTATCTATGCAAGTGTAGACAGTGGTATTCAGAAGGGAAAGTACCTCGTATATCCTAATGTTTTCATATGAGAATCCAAATGCAAATAACCTTTTAAGTATTATATTTTAGTCATGTAATTAAATACACATTTATGCCTGTAAAATAGTTAAACATGAATTTAATGAGTTGTTTCAGTTTTATTGACTAGTCATTTAGACTTTCAAATCATTTGAAAACATGAATTAAGTGTTTTATTTTCACATTACTTCCAATGAGATCATATAACATCTTTAAACCAAATTCATTCTTTTTCATTTGCTTGAAATGAGAGATATATTGAGAAAAATTCATAGCAGCATCTAAAATCACCGACTTTTCTCTTTATAAATAATCCTGTCTGATTTCTTCAAATTAGGAAGTCATTGAGCAAATGTCATCTACATATTTGCTGCACATTATATTTTAGAGGAAAGAAACTTTGAGAAAATATTCTCTGTTTTGCTTCTAGATTCCTTTTATCCCCGGTTTTGCTTCTTGATTTCTTTTATTTATTTAACAAAATCTAGTAATCTCCTTAGGTTTCCCAGGTATGAAAATGGGCAATATCAATTCACTTGATGTAAAACAATCTGTGGCAGGCTGTTGAGGTTAGTTTGGTTGATGATGTGAGATGGGTTGGTAATATTGGTGATGTTGCTAGTGTGTCTGTAACATGGAATTTTCTTTTTCAACAACATATAATGTATTAATTTGTACCACAGCTTGGATTTGTAACAGAGTACTCATGTTACATGTGAAATAAGATGATATTTTGCTCAAGGTGGAACTTGTTTCTTTATTTGAAAATTTAGGAGAAGGAATATAGTGGTGAATTCAGAACCGTTCATTGCTTTAGGAAATCTTTAGGAGAGTTATGAACTATCAAGAAATTGTAGATGATATAAATTATGCTGAGATACAACTTTTGACCTGAATGCAACGTTTGACATGAGTACCTTAAAAAGCTAAAATAATTTTTTTATAATCTGAAATATTGAGTTATTTACTTTCATTTGTT
The DNA here is from genome assembly GCA_000969725.1 of Ophiothrix spiculata. NCBI lineage: Eukaryota > Metazoa > Echinodermata > Ophiuroidea > Amphilepidida > Ophiotrichidae > Ophiothrix > Ophiothrix spiculata. The sequence continues at coordinate 13,011 of JXSR01S010861.1, forward strand.
TTCAACCTGTTTTAAAGCACTTTTCAAGAATTCATAGCTTTTCACATGAGTTTGTATTAGACCATGTAATTTTAACAAAGTAAGCAAAAGATACTAACTTGAATTGGGGAACCCCTATTTAGTTTATACAGTTATTACAGAGAAAAGTATGCCTATTTCATGTTAATTTAGATTTTTCAGGGGCGTCGGAAGGAAAATAAAAGTGATGCGGCCACTGGTAAAAGTGGTGCAGCCTGTTGCCCATTTGTATGTAAACAACTAAGCCCAAGAAGACAGTCATTGCTAAAAACGAATATGTATAGTACTATGTTGTATTTGTTTATGCTAGACCATAATAAAACACACTAAATTAATTTAAATTTTTGAATATTTATTTTTCTGGCCGAAAAGTGGTGCGGCCAAAGCCCACATGGCCCATACGGTTCCGACACCCCTGAGATCTTTGATTGTTATTGTCTTGAGTCAAAAAAAATTGCAAAGATTTAAGAGAAGACATTTTAAGCTTGCTTTGCATCCACCTAAAATCTGATCAGAAAAGGAGAAACCTTTCTTAACGCTTTAAAAGAAAGTGATAGTGATATCAATCATGTAATATAACATACTAATTACAAGATAACATTATGGCTATGGGTAGTATACTGCTGGGGATGACAGATACATTACTAGATGTAGCTTCAAAATTATTTTAGGATTGGTCTTTGTGAGAAAATGTCTGAATGCTTTTGTTAACAGGAAGCTTGTGAACAAAAATATTTGTTTTTATACTGATGATAAAAAGCAACATTATAAAGCCAAAGATGAAAGAACAATAAGTGAAAACATAAACTTCATAAACTGCATATAAGTAAGAATATATTGTATACATAGTCAAAGTTAAATATCAAAAGAAAATCTATGGATAGTATTTATACAGTAGGCCTATAGAAGTAGCGAGAAGATCTCTTTGTTGTTTTGTATTTGAGAATCATTCTTAAAGCCTTGAGACATTTCAAGTTTTCTGTGCTTTTACCATAGATATGTTTAAACAAGCAAAAGTAGATGTTCTTGTAATACCTTGCAGTTAAATGATTGCGCAGTATATAGAAGTGACATTGGGAATCTAAGGGGTGTAAGCACCTTACTCAATGTTACGTTTTTGCAAGTTTGTTTTGTACCATAAGTTTTTAACAAAGTGCTTAAAGTTAATAAAAGTACGCTCGTATTTGAAACTAAAGGCGCTCGTATTTGAAATCAAACGCGCTCGTATTTGAAACGAAACGCGCTCGTATTTGAAACGAAATGCGCTCGTATTTGAAACAATACGCGCTCGTATTTGAAACAATACGCGCTCGTATTTGAAACAAAACGAGCTCGTATTTGAAAAAAAAAACGCGCTCGTATTTGAAAAAAAACGCGCTCGTATTTGAAACAAAACGCGCTCGTATTTGAAACAAAACGCGCTCGTATTTGAAACAATACGCGCTTGTATTTGAAACAAAACGCGCTCGTATTTGAAACTAAAGGCGCTCGTATTTGAAACAAAACGCGCTCGTATTTGAAACAAATTTTTGATTTTTTCTTAGTTTTCAAAAATCCCACTCCTGACACCATTTTTGGCAAAATATGCCACATTTTTACCTATTTTTGGCAATATTTCAAAAAATAAGATAAGAATCAAAAAATTGAGAAAAGCGATCCCAGATATTGCTTTCTAGATTTTAAAAATTAAATTGGTAATAATTTTTACCGAAGCAAAATTTAGTTAGCTTTCCCGTAAAATTTTGGGCCAAAAACATGATTTTTTGACCTTTTTTGGACCTATAATTTCACATTTTGGTCCAAAAATAAGCTGACCATCATGTTCAGAATGCAAATCCACTTCTAGAAATGTATACTTTGATTTGGATTTAATTATCCGTCGCTGAGTTACAGTCCATAACCCATTTCTGAAAATGAAGGGTTGACAGGGCCCTTAATGTATAGTTCGGAGATTCAATGGAGAAATCCGACGGGTAATCCCTGTCACTATCTTCCCTAGAATCACTCTCGAGAGCCACCTCTGGTTCTGTAGCATCCAGAGATGCGACGGGGCTACAGTCCATAGTTGCGCCGGATTTCCTGGCTAGCCATGCATTTAGTCGCCTTCTGTCGCGTCTGACTGTAGAAGGGGATTTCCGCTTCTTCTTCTTCACTCTCTCTACAGGCTGGACAGTTGGTTTGGTTGAAATTGCACAAGCAGCATGACCTGTATTGTCTAGGTCACGCTTGATCGGCTTCTCCACTAGTTGTGTGGTGTTCCATACAATGTCCAAATATATCTTGTCCGATTTGTATCGCAGAGAAAACAATGGATTATTGTTCACGTTCAGTGTCCGAATAATATCACTAAGCTGTGTGCCAAGGCCAGGGAACATCATTGGATTGTCCATGATGATTCCGGATAACAAGGCAAAGCACTGAAAGCCTGTAGTCGAATCCTGTCTAACTTGATGGTAAGATTTATAGTTTGTTAAGTGATTTCTAGTTAGTATATATTTTCTTTGGTGTCAAATTTTAAAACTACACGAATTACAAGCTCCTCAATTATAAAGAAATTTTCAAAGTACAATATTTCCGAGCAACTCCATAATATATAAGCTTGGAAATTGTTTCAAATACGAGCGCGTTTTATTTGAAATAAGAGCGCAGTATGAGCGTGTTTTACTTCAAATACGAGCACATTTTGTTTCAAATATGCGCTCGTAACACGCTCGTAATGAGCTTGTTAATGCGTGCTCGTAATAAGCTTGTTAAATTGATCGTAACAAGCTTGTTTACGAGCTTGTAAAAGTGCTTGTGACAAGCTTGTTAACGTGCTCGTAACAAGCTTTTGTCTCCTGGAAACAAATAACAGCACAGACATGTCAAAGTTGGTGTTGGTCATGCTTTGGCTAACCGATATTTATTCTCTACTTTCATCATAGCCATATACAATATTAATTAATTTTTCGGCAATGTATGATAGACTTTTTTGTATTCTCCAGACAGAACGGACTGAAGAAAGACTCCCAGACAGTCCGGTCTAGGATTCTAGCTTTGTAGTACATTCAGAGATCAAACCTTTATATTTATCAATAGTTTGATAATTAAAGAAATCAAATTATAAGATGCAAGACAACCTAGTCTTGATCTCTAATTTTTTCAAGATGTTTAATTAGTCAAAGATGCTAGACAGCCCAGTCTCGATCTTTATTTACCAAGTATTAGAAGATAAGCAAAAACTCCAGATCTGAAAACCAATTTTTCAGATCTGAATTTTTCAAATTTTTCGGAAGTAGACAGCCCAGTCTAACCTTCCAGATGTTAGACAGCTCAGTCTATACAGAGACTTTTAATAAGTCAAAGATGCTAGACAGCCCAGTCTCGATCTATATTTATCCTGAATTAGAATCTATATTTTTTCCAATATAAACTTGAGTATAACATATAGTCATGACATTTTTTGTCCATGTCTTTTGAGAAAGTACATGTGATGGCCATAAAATTGTCCACGTTTGGACAATTGTCCTCACTACGGGAGTGGAGGGTGGGTTTTTAACAACATTCTCGATTAGCTGATAAAACATGTTATGAAGCTATCATCAACCTCACTCTCTCTTCCCTACAATGCCTTTGCCGCATGAATGAATATCAATAGCCCCTTCATTGACAAATAAATCATTACACCCAATCAGCATAAAGACTTTAATGACCCCTCATAAAATTGGCACAGAATTGGTAACTGGCTGTTCACACTACATTCTTGAAACTGGGTGTTCATATGGCTTAATTACTAACTGGCCAGGTTAACCTTAACCAACACCAACAATTTTGCAAAGTCCAACTCTCCCTCGGAAACCTCGGGCAGAGTTGGTTTTATTTTTCCCAGAGACAATCTTGTTTTCATTGTTGACAAGCATCATGAAAACCTAGTTTACGAGCTCGTAACAAGCTTGTTAACATGCTCATAACATGTTTGTAATTATGAGCTTGATACGAGTTTAATTTTTCCATAAACTTTGCTAAATTTCACAGCTTGTGTGATTTTATTAGCTTGTAATTGTTCTTATTTTCTAAGTGCATAATTTCTGAGCATTTCCGAATTCCTCAAATTTACAACCTTCTAAATCTATAAACATATGAGCAAATGCAAGCTTGTATTTGCTCATTTTTAACAGGCTTGTAAAATATGTGTGCTTGAGCTTGCAATTGATTACTTTTGCACAGAATTATGATCTTAATTTTCAAGAAGAAAATTTATAAATTTTTTATTTTAAGTATCCAAGTTCCCAAAATTTACAAGCTTGTAAAGTATTATATTTCCAAGCAACTCCGAGCTTATACAGTTTCCAAACTTATAACATGTTAAATTTTGGAATTTGTAATTTTACAAGCTTGTAAAGTTATGTACGTATTTTCCGAGCACATAATTTCCAAGCAATTCCAAGTTCCTAAAATTTACGAGCTTGCAAATCTATGAACATATTTTTAGGTGAGCAAGTACAAGCTCGCATTTGCTCATATTTTCAACAAGCTCATAAAAATCGTGTGCTTGAGCTCACAATTGATTACTGTTGCTCGGAATTATAATCTTAAACGAGCTTAAGGTCTTTATTTTAATTACGCACTATAAAGTAATTAAGCTCGTACGAGCTTGGTTTATGTTAAATGAGCAAAGTCATGCATATTACGTTCACATACGAGCTGAAAACGAGCTTGTATTGGCTCGTTTTTATGGTTACATTTTCATAAGGGCACCATCATGTTCCTTGTGAAAATTCCTTTCTGGAAATGTATACTTTTATTAACTTTAAGCACTATTTTTACAAAATAAACTTGCAAAAACGTAACATTGAGTAAGGTGCTTACACCCCTTAATGAGAAGTTATACATTATTTTTATCAAAGTTTGTATTCAATGACAAACAATCACATGCTAAAATCAAATTTTGTCCAAAAATTAAAATATTTGGCAAGATCAAGAACAGGGTTTTTGTCATACTAGGCTAAAAAGGAAACTGACAAATATCACAAAAATGATGATAGTTAATTATTTTGAAATATCGTGGCTTAAAACATTTTGAGAATTTTCAAACAATGTTAGAATTTAAGTCACCAGTTAAACATTTCAAAAACAGATAATGACATCGTTTAAAACAGGCTGGTTCAACAGAGTGTTCACAAATGGAAATTGACCTTTTTAGGACAATTTGACAGGTGGTAATGGGACTATTTACTCTGTGTTTGCTACAAATTTACTCAGACAGGCACAAGTATTCTATGCGTTTGTATAGACCGTGCTTTGATTCAAGCAAAACTGATATGCACTTTTAGCACTATAATGGAGTACTTAGACAACATGTGGACAATTTCAGTTTGGAGCAAAATGCATGAGGAATTTGAAGCCAATTATCGTTAGTGACATTGACATTCTTAAAAACAAAAGAATGCACCGTGTGTAGACAACCTATAGAAAACTGTCTTTCCAATGTTATTATTCTCTGTGTAAGCTGCTAATTGCAGATTACATTTAAATGCCAGCTTCAATTTTCTTGCGTGTGGATAATTTCTTCTGATATCTTTGATTTGTTTCGTAATTGAGCTCGTTAAGTGTTTATAGTACAAATTTGAAGGTGGATTTTATTTGCACTTTTCAATGAGCGAACTGAAGGCTTATAGGCTTTAACTAAATTGATCATCAAAATACTATTTAATGAGAAGTTCTGAAAAAAAATTTAAGAAAATTCTTAAATATATCATTTTTGGAAATTATAGTACATGTTTCTCTTTTACTTTGAGTTTTGTTACCTCAAATAGAGCTCATATTCAATTATATTGCATTAACCTGGTATAAAGCTGAATCAAAGCAACAGCATCATTCAGCTGCCAACTGGAATGTTAGCTTACCAATAACCATCAATTCAGAGATGGACAATTTTGTCTCTAATTCAAACATTTCTTTGTTTTGGAGAAAACAATCAGTTGATTTTTTGAATCGGCATGCTGTTCTTGTAACACAAAAAAATATTGTCATGTGTGGTGAAAGGTGAAATGTCAGAATCAGGATGATGGACAATCCCTTTAAATTAAACAACCAGGCTAAACAGATGGTACACAGATGGAGATGGACCCATTTCTGGTTTAGAACAGATTGACAGATAAAATGAACCTATACCGGCATGTTAACACAGTGATCAGGATGATGGGCAATCCCTTTAAATTAAACAACCAGGCTAAACAGATGGTACACAGATGGAGATGGACCCATTTCTGGTTTAGAACAGAGTGACAGATAAAATAAACCTATACCGATATGTTAACTCAGTGATCAGGATGATGGACAATCCCTTTAAATTAAACAACTGGGCTAAACAGATGGTACACAGATGGAGATGGACCCATTTCTGGTTTAGAACAGAGTGACAGATAAAATGAACCTATACCAGCATGTTAACTCAGTGATCAGGATGATGGACAATCCCTTTAAATTACACAACCGGGCTAAACAGATAGTTCACAGATGGAGATGGGCCCATTTCTGGTTTAGAACAGAGTGACAGATAAAATGAACCTATATATATACCGGCATGTTAACTCAGTGATCAGGATGATGGACAATCCCTTTAAATTACACAACCGGGCTAAACAGATGGTACACAGATGGAGATGGACCCATTTCTGGTTTAGAACAGATTGACAGATAAAATGAACCTATACCGATATGTTAACACAGTGATCAGGATGATGGGCAATCCCTTTAAATTAAACAACTGGGCTAAACAGATGGTTCACAGATGGAGATGGACCCATTTCTGGTTTAGAACAGAGTGACAGATAAAATGAACCTATACCAGCATGTTAACTCAGTGATCAGGATGATGGACAATCCCTTTAAATTACACAACCGGGCTAAACAGATAGTTCACAGATGGAGATGGACCCATTTCTGGTTTAGAACAGAGTGACAGATAAAATGAACCTATACCCCGGCATGTTAACTCAGTGATTTTAGAACAATTTGTTTAGACAAGTATTCAAGGCCTTTTTATAACAATACTTTGATTTGAGTTCAATTGATGTGAAAACTTTGGACTGTTATAGGTTACTTAGAAAATATGAAGAGAATTTTGATTCATAACAAAATGTGTGCTGCGTGAAGAATTCAAGGCACATTTCAGTGATATTGACATTTTTAAAATAAAAGAATGACTATAGTGTGTTGAAAACTGTTGTGTCTGACTAATATTGTTTTCATGTAAGCTATATGTGTACATATGCAATCAATTGACGAATACATTTAAATGCCAGCTTTGATTGCCAGCCCTCTTCTATTTATCTTATATGTAAACGATATTACGAGCACATCAAATATACTTGACTTCATACTTTTTGCTGACGACACTACTATCCTATACTCAAGCAAAGACATACATAACAAAATCAATTTAATCAACAAAGAACTTGAGGAAGTCAGTAATTGGTTCAAGGCA
>JXSR01S010861.1:44945-61459 GCA_000969725.1 Ophiothrix spiculata
ATTCTTATTGCGTACATTTTTATGCGAAATTAAGAAATGTGGGCAACTAGGCTGATATTAGTCTCCTTAGACATTCAGCATAGGCAATTTTGTAATTTACATAAAAGTCCAGACACAAAATGCAATACTATTTTGTATGGTAATGCACATTGAAAAAATGTAAATATCAACCATTCTGAATAGACCACTTTCGTATGTCCCATAATGCATCTTGAAAGTACCACAAATACGGAACCTTGTGACGTATCTTGCTCAGTCTATCATATTTGAAGTTCTGCGCATTGCGCATAACTTGACTGCGCAAGATACGTCACAAGGTCCCGTATTTGTGGTACTTTCAAGATGCATTATGGGACATACGAAAGTGGTCTATTGGGACAAATAGGAGTTTGTGCTCTCTGCATCTAGATGTATAAGGGAGAGTCCCTTTTCATTGAGGAGTAATTCTTTTAATTGACATTTTTTAAAATACTCCCCGTGGTGGCATGCCTGTTACTCTTAAGCCATAACCAAGCTTACCTTGTCTGTTTCCTCTGACTCAGACAGTTCTCCATGTTCTAATTACTTTTCTGTATAAGAATTTAATTTGTGAGCAATCTTTTAGTGTACTATTTCATATAGAATCGTTAAGGCATTGAAATTGCTTCAACATCAATCATTTCAGTGTAACTAGTAATTTCGGCTTTTTGAAATAATGTCAACATGAATTAAGTGTTTCATTTTCACATTACTTCAAAAGAGAGCATGTCTTACACAAACTCTTTTATCCAAGTAAACAGATCCAAAGTCACCCATTTTTTCTTTTTATAATCCTCTCTTATTTGTTTAAAATGAGAGATATACATGTATTGAGAACAATTCATATAGCATTCAGAATCACTTACTTTTCTCTTTATAAATAAAATGTTCTTATTTGTTTAAAAAAAGAGATGCATTTACAAAATCATAACAGCATCTGATATCACCCACTTCTTAAAATGTAAATAACTCTTATTTTATTTATTCAAAATGAGAGAGACATTGAGAAAATGTCCCCTGTTTATAGATTACTTTTATTTACTTAGCAAAGTCTAGTAATCTCGTTACATTTCCCAGGTATGAAAATGGGCAATATAAAAAATTATCTGTGGCAGGCTGTTGAGGTTAGTTTGGCTGATGGTGTGCTCACGGTTTGTAGCATAATGCTATGAAAGGAATGTTGCTAGTGTCTGTGACTTGGGATTTTACTTGAGTTTCTTTTTCAAACTGGAAATAATATATTTGTATCTCAGTTTGGATTTCTCTTGCAGAGTATTCATATAACATACAAGGTAAGATGATATTTTGCTCAGGGTGGAACCTTTTTTTTCCTTTAGTTTAAGATTTTTTGTTATAAAAGGTAATGTGATATTTTTAGGCAGAGTATTTTTGTTGGGCAAGTTGAAGAATTTATAATATGTATAATATTAAGAATTTTGATAACTAATGTATGGATAGTATTAAACAGTATAGAATGAAAGAAAAGACTTTTTTGTTGCTGTTTTAAATAAATTTAAAGAATCTGTCTTAAAACCTGTTTTGCTTTTATTTACTTTGCAATGTCTAGTAATCTTGTTGCATTTCCCAGATATGAAATTTGGCAACATCAGTTTATTTGTCTGAAAAACGATCTGTGGGCTGCTGATCGAGGTTAGTGCATTTAACGATGTGTGTGAGATAGTTGAGGAGTATTGATGTCACCGGAGTCTATACGCCGGGGAAGTAGTGACGTCATATTTATGATAATTAGCCCAACACGTGCGATCATGTGATCATGTCCTGAGTGGTTCCACTGATCATCATCATAATAATAATAATATATCACATTTATATAACGCAAAATCTACAAAAAAACTCTAAGCGCTATATGTATTAACAGAATAGTCATAATAGAATAGAATAAGTGAACAAACAAATCAGACCGATTTTTCTCCTTTGGAAAACGAAAATAACGGCAGGGACCCATCCTGACTTGTGATCACAACCTTCAGCATAACAGGTCGACATGTTTTGCCTTATTTTTGTTTTAGAAGAATGTTATGGTATCAAATAGGAGTCTGACTTTTTTCCCCATAGACTTAACGTGTGGTAAAACTGTTCAACCTTTTGTTTGGAACCAAAGTACACGTGTTTGGTGATTTACGTGAATTATGACATCACTGACTTGGGTTTGATTTGAGTTTCTTTCATTCAATTTGAAAAAATGTATTTGTATCACCATTTGGATTTCTGTATTCATGTGACACGTGAGGTAGGATGATATTTTGCTCTGGGGTGAACCGTTTTTTCTTTAGTTGTAGATCTAAAGAAAGAAAAACGTGGTAAAATCAGAAGCTGTTCATCTGAAATGACACACTAATATCTTTCTAAATAATCTTTTCTGATATGTTTAAAATGAGAGAAACATTTTCAGTTGAGATTTCATGAGAGAGAGTGATTGTAAAATCAGAATCTGTTCATTGTTTGAGAAATTCTTAAGAGGCATTACCTTTGAAATGTCAATAAAGTTTGGAGGACTAAAACGTGTGTTGAGATGCACCCTTTGACCTAATATCACTTTTGATCTAGATCCAATCATAATTAGTTTTAGTGAGCTGATTATCATTTGTTTTCAACACAGTTTGGAGTACTTTCTAGAATTTGTAATATAACAGATTCTTTTCAATACAATAATTGGTATTTCTGAAAATTGATAATAGAGAATGTAATTTCATGAAATTTTTAAGTATATTTGTTTCAAGCTTATTTAAATCTTTGAATTGTCTTTAATTATAATCTTGAGATTGGAAGATTTTACAACGATTTAAGAAAGGGCATTCTCAAGTTTACCTTGCTTCCTTTTTGATCATAAAATGTAAAACCTTTCTTAATGCTCTAAAAGAATCTGATATGTATCATTAGTGATCACATTGATGTAATGAGATACTAAGTACTGGATAACATTATGGCTTGTGGACAAAATGTACCAGGGGAAAACACCAGACAACTTACTAAGCAGAAGAATCTTTTTTTTTTTGTCCTTGGGAAGAAGTATTGGGAAATATCTGACAATATTATTGACTTTTTTATGTATCATCAATGATCACATTGAGGTAATGAGATAATAAATATAGGAAAATATTATGACTTATGGACAAAATGCACTAGGGAAATTACCAGACATGTAACTTACTAAGCAGAAGAATCATCTTTTTGTCCTTGGGACAGAAGTATTTGGAAATATCTCACAATATTATTGACTTAAAGAAAGTTTGTAAACAAAATATTTTGTTATATCAGACTAGAAATGAAAATAAATGGTGTTGGTTTTCAAAACAGATGATGAAACAATGTTGAAATGCATGAACTGCAAACATAAGTCACATTTAATTGATACCAATCTTTTCAATGGTGCTTCATGTGATATTGTGTTAAAATACTTAGACATATTTTCAATTATATATCCAAAATGAAACATATTTCAGTTGTAAAATTTCACATAGGTTGTGTGAAAAATATGAGGAACATTTTGGTATCAAAATGTTATAAAGTTTGAAAAAAGCATCGGCCCATGCTCCTTTTAAATGTCCATTCCTGTGTTACTTTCAGTTTTGTTTTTTCTGTTTTAACTAAAATTACAAAAGATCTTAGAATTTACCTCTTCAGTTAAACATTTGAAAAATAGATATAGCTGCAATGTAGACAGCTTGGTTAGACAGAAAAAAAATTCCCCTCCATCAATATAGGTAGAAGTAAAAAAAAAATCACCCCTGAACATAGAATAGGGGAAAAAACAGTAATTTCCAAGAAAAAAAAATCACCCCCGAACGGGACACACAAAAACAAATTCCACCCCGAACCCAACTTCCTGCTCTCCCCTTGGAAATCTAATGGTGCGCCCCTAAGGCATTCATATAGAAATGGAACTGTTTACTCTACTTTTAGAATAAATTTGTTCAGACAAGTAAGGGGAGTCTATGCCTAGGGGAGTCTATGCCAGCGTAGATTTGAGTAAAATTGATATGCACTTTTAGTACTGTAATAGGGCACTTAGATAACATCAATTTTGAACAAAATATGTGAAGAATTGAAAGCACATCATCAGTAGTGCCATTGACATTCTTAGACTTAAAATCATACATGGTGTGTAGAAAATGCTTTTGTCTATCCAATATTGCTGCTTTATGTTCAAGTTATTTGGGTACATTTGTAATCAGTTGTTGATTTCATTTATATGCCAGCTTAAATTTCTACCCTTGGATAATATCTGTTGCTGCCATTGATAGTTTCCAATACTGAACTAAAAAGGTAAGAGTTAACCAAAAATTTAGACTGAAACCATATTTTTAGCAAAACTTTTAAACATGGATTTTATTTGTACTTATTTCTAGCACATATTTGGAGCCAGCAATTTTACTTGCACCCAGGTTTTATTTGTAGTAAAAGTTATATTTATATCAAAACTTAAGCTAGACAGAGCATGTTTTCTTTGCATTTTATTATTGATTTTATACTGTCTTCAGGAAACTAAAGTGGGTTTTCTAGATTAAAAATTTAGAATAGTAAGAAGGTGAATTGTGGATTCTAAGCAGCTTTAAAAGTGTGGTTTTGAAGTTTTTTACCTAAAAATATCAGGTCATCCTTTCAAGATATTATATAAATCTGTGGAACCACGTTTTACTTTGCAATGCTTTCTTAAATGTACATTATGATATGCTTATCTCCTACAGATTTTGTGAAAACATTAGAATTTCAACTCAACAGTTTTAAACAACCTAGTTAAACAGATAGTGCACATAATGGAAATGTACCTATTTATCTATTTTTAAACAGATGTTCTGGTAGAAATGACCTAATTTGATTTGTTTTTAGAATAAATTTGTTCCTTTAGTCTAAAGTCTTTGTATAACCATACTCTGATTCAAGCGTTTTGATATGCATTTTATTATTGCAATAAAGTGCTTAGACAACAAGTTTTAACTCAATTAAGAGCAAACCCATTTGTTTGGGTCAGGCTGCACATGTAGACCATAGAGGGGACTGGCATCAATTTGAATATTTATTGTGTATTTTGGTAAGCAATAATAGAAATTAATATACTTAATTTAAATTAGAAATGAATTGCTGAAATTGAATATAGAAGAGTGTAGGGTTATACAGGGGTCAAAAAAGGGTCATATTTCAAATCAATTAGGGTAAAAGCTCATTTGATGCAGCATGATCTCCTGAGCATTTTGACACATTTTTATTGAAATCGTTCGAAAAATGAGACAGTGTGGGCCAAAAAAACAATTTCAAACGGGGGGGTCAGAGGGGGATGTCTGAAAATGTGAAATTTGACCATTGCTGGAATTCTATGACATATTTTAACAAATGTTGGGGTGCATTTTTATGTTTTTGAGGTCAAGGAATCCATTCTTCACATTTTTGACAGAATTAGATTTTTCGTATTCGTAAAATCAGCCATTTTATTCAAATTTAAGCCATGAGGGCGCCTTGCTGGCCACACCTTAGCGTTACTCATTTTGTAACATTTGTCGAAGTAGAATTGAAGAAAAACATCACGCCTTAGCGTTACACTCATTTTGTAACATTTTTCGAGGTAGAATTGAAGAAAAACATTTCCTTATTATATTCTAAAAGTTTCAGCATGAAGCTCTGTTTCGTTTAGTTGTAGTACCATTTTATTACTTTTGAAAACGCCTCCATTGAAAACAACAAAATTTGTTGACCTGCACACACAAACCTATGGCACAAAATAGCGTAGTTCTGTGTTTCACTTAAATTGCGGCCATGACCAAACCGTTTTGCTTAGAGAGCTCAAATTTGCTGAGCAGATACTATCAATAATTATTTATTGTTTGACGTTCAAATTATTGCAAACGGAATGACTATGTTTGTTTTATCAGCAAAAGTGCCTTCATAGCCCAATTTGACCTAAAATGGTTGTTTTTACACGCGCGAAATTGTGATGCTGTCAAAACTTGTACAAATGGATTCTTTGACCTCAAAAACACAAGTATACACCCCAACATTGCTAAAATATGGTATAGAATTCCAGCAATGGTCAAATTTTCACATTTTCAGACCCCCCCTCTGACCCCCCTACTCGAAATTGGTTTTTTGGCCTGCATTGTCTCATTTTTTGGCCTATTTCAATAAAAAAAAAGGTGTCAAAATGATCAGGAGATCATATTGCATCAAATGAGCTTTTACCCTAAGTGATTTGAAACATCACCATTCAATGTTAGTTTTAATTGTATTTGTTGATCTTAAAATCCACTAGAATTGTTTTGCTTTCAACCACTTTGAACCAGACCTGAATGAAAATGTGCAAATTTTCATAGTCAAGTCATTTCATACACATAAGTAATTTTGGAAAATATAAAGTAATTTAAGAGATGTAAATAGTTTTAGAGGGATTTGAGGCTATAATTACATGTACTACGAAAATGGCAAAATATCAAATTACTCTACTGATTATCAATACTTCTATAATAGTAATGAAATAGTTGTATTTTGGTAACAGAATGAAAAAATACTTATAGAAAATGCAACAGCTTTTACAAAGTACCTCCTGGCAAATAATGAGAATTAAAGGGGCAAATAATGATTCATCTGTAAAAACATTAAGAATCCACTTCGAAACTGTGCACGGTGGCAGTTTCTCAGCTGCTGGTTGACTTCCAGTGTCTCCTGAGAATATTTAATAATATGTGCAAGTAACATGTGCAAGTTACAGAAGTAAAACATTTTGCAAATGAAAATACTAGATTTAAAGTGATTGCAGAAATCCTGATCTTGGACCATTTGTACCAAAAGTGGACTTTTAATCCCTTGCAAAGCTTCTTTTTTTTAGAACAAGTGGAACTTTTGGTAGATTTTTGCCATGGACCCCACACCAGTCAATGCCTCTATGCTTCTAAGAAACCGTATATACATTGTCGCTTGATTGGGTTCAATTACTAGCTTTTGATAGATAATTTCCTACCCAAATATGGATAAAATATATGTTATTCGGAAATTGATTTAAATCAGAAAGAGAGTTATGGCTAACATCTTTAATGGCTTAAGATTATTTGCAAACATTTTTGCATCACATTTTTCAAATTGTATGAATAACAGTTGTCTTTTATTGCATTAAAAATTACAAACATTTATTGCTTTGCGCATTAGTGAATGTGATTGTTAGAAAGATGACTTGCTGCAAGTGCTTAAGCTTTATGAGTTAAAATTCCATGGAAATTTGCAGATCTCAGCTGTGAAATTATAGAAAGCTAGGAACGAACAAATTAATATGTATGCTTGCTCAGGCTGGGTATTGTTTTGCATCTAAAGTAGTTTGCATATGCATCTTGTTTTAAGGAGTTTTATTCTTTATATGTTTTGGATTTGTCCTTGGGGACTGAACAAGGTAAGACTATAAGAAATATCTTGTGTTGCATTTATCTGATTGTGATTAAACAAATGAAATTTTAGAAAACAATATGAACAGGTACTAAAGCAGGTGAATATTTTTTCTCAAGTTTCTCATATTTCTGGTGTTAAATCAGTGGGTTATTTGGCAGGAGAATCAATCATTTATAATCAAAGTGTTCGCTCACACAAATCCCGTTAATTTAGGGAGCTCTACTTTTGACAAAATCACACTTAAGCTGGCATTTATTGTGTTAATAAAGTGGAGAAATTTATTTGGTATTCTAAGGAAACTTTTTTGCATCATTGTACTCTGATCAAGAATTGGTTTTTTGGTTCATATCATATTTTTGACAATATCACACCTGCAGTTATTTTTTACAATATCACACCTTCAGTCAACTATTTTTATTTTTTACAATATCACACCTTCAGTATTTTTGTTCATATTGTCACATTCCTTTTCAAAAGCAAAGTTATTTAGATTAAGTTGTTTTAAAAGTTTTCTTGAGAGTTCATCTTATATGAGGTGGATGTAAACAAATCACTATTTATGATTTGTTGATGCTATCTACAGTAGATGACATGCTTAGTGAGACTGATTAATAAATTAGCAAACTGAAGAGTTGGAAACTAATGATTTTTCGTGTCAATATGGTTAACATATGGTTAAAGTTAAAGGGACTAGCCTAGATTCCACTTAGAATTAAAAACTTATCAAAATGCTTTAAATAAAGCTTTAAAGTGTAGTAAAATCAAAAAAACTACAAACATTTACACAAAAATGGCTCAAATTGACAGCGAATTGATTTGCAATATATTTATATGTGATGGTGGTGTGACTATCCAATGTTTTGTAAATCCTAAATTTGTACCTCGGATGGATTTACCAGATGAAAGATCAAATGAAGCTCTTGGAGATAAGTTAATACATATCGAAAGAGAAACAACTGTATCAAAAGTAATTTTGTTTACCCATCACAGGTGTAGAAACAAAATCTTTTTAAGATTTAAAACTAGAAACACTTATCAACTATTTTTTGGTAAATAATTTCATTTTTTTCCTCTGTTACACAAATTCAGCGGAAACTACTGGTAGGATATGTTAGTATAATCATGTACTATCGATTAAGTATCGATACATGTGAAAAAAATATATAGTCAGAAAATCAGCGGACAGGATCTAGGCCAGTCCCTTTAAAAAGTTTTTTTTTTCTCTCTCTCTCTCTGTCGTTGTTTCTTTTTAGTCAGTGCAAACTGCTCACTTGGTGTTTTTGCATATGGCAAGAGAGGATCTCATTTATAATGCATAATAACCTGTTGCTTGTCTGGAAACCTGCTTTGTGTGTTTCCCAACATGACTGTTGAATTTTGCAACTATTTGAAACTTGGAATAGCAGGCCTAGTTAAGACAAAATGCTTTGATTTACTTACGTTTGATGAGCTGTGATTGGTAGACAAATTGGTTTTAGATGGACAGGTGCTGTAATCCTTGTTGAGAAAATATCAAGTTCCACAGTAGGGTGAAACTGCATGTGAAATACAGTTATGTAGTGCTAAATCTCCTATGTCATTTTGGATGTTATCATCAAGTTTACTCTTAAGGATTGCTAAAAGAGCGAGGTAATTTTGAAGAAGTTGAAGATCCCAAACACCCCCCCCCCAAAAAAAAGATCATTTTGCCTAAAATGTAGGAGATCATAATTTTAGTTAGCTTTCTGCTAACACAATATTCCTTCTGTCTGCTTGTTAAAATGAATCAGTTTGACAACATTCTATGCAAGTAAGATAATAATTGATAAAAGAAATGTACATTATTACACCTTACAATTAACTGTTCAATGATAAGATGCACACATTTAAAGAAGTGAATTAACTACTTGATGCCATTAGAGTAATGCAAGATGCAGGAAATTGTCATGCTATGCAGCACATAAGACAAAATGTTGAAGGCGGGAAGACAGGAAGACGATATTTCTGATCCATATTATTTGTCTGCATGGGGAATTGAGTTCTTTTTCTGTGTAGTGAAGATAACATTTTATATCTTACATAACACACAGAAATAATTGGTTGTTTTACATTTTGATTCTGTTATTCTTTGTATTACGAAGTCAGAAGAAATAGTCTTTGAATTACAAACTCAGAAGAAACAAATGGCATCATTTGAATTTAACTTTTACAATTGATTAGGGATTATAGGTAGGTTTCATATTTAAAGGTACAGAGGAAATTATCAATGTTGTGGAGTTTTAACCCAAGTTTTGGTTTATTGGAACTTTTTCATGGTAATCACCAAGCATTTTAATCAAAAATAGAAACATATCATATCAAATTGTCAATTTACTGACCATACTGCTGGTCAACTTGATTTATTTGTTGGATACAAAATTAGACTTGGCAGCCAATATCTCTTATCTATTGTTACTTAAATTTTTGAAGTGGCAACTTTTCCTTTTGCTTTTGGAATTGCAAATCAGATTGTTTCATTTGTGATTCCTCCTTGTAAGTCATTGCTAGAAACAACAACCAGAGTTTTGGATGTTCAGTAATGTTTTAATCAAACCAGTTCCACTGACTGAGTTGAGGTTAATTGCAGTCAAGGTCGAGTCCCCCCCTCCCCGGGTAATAATTTCCAGGGTCTTGTATGGTGTGCATCTTCAGAATGCAGGTTACTAATCGAATGAACGTCAGTGTCGAAGACAAGATTATTGCTGTCAAGGTTGAATACTCTTGCCCTCTCCCCTTTCCCGGTTATATAATCCAGTGTTATGAAAGGTGTGCATCTTCAGTATGCAGGTTACTAATCTAATGAATATCAGTATTGGAGACGAGGTTAATTGCAGTCAGGGTTGTGTACCAGAGCTGCAGAGATTTCAAATTAGAACTAACATTTAGTAGTTTAGGGATTCAGTGTTGAATGTCACTGTTTTTCATATGGTAAAGCTTAATTTTCTATTGTTTCTCAACAGTTTTATCACATATTAATCTTTGTAACTTGTAAAATATTGCAACATAGAAGCCAAATGAATTTCTCAGTTATCATAATCTCAAATTCTTCCCCAAAATTCCCCATCTGCACTCATATTTCATATGATTGAAAGCAAACTTTAAGAATTCCAAGTTAACTTCATCACACCTGACATTTTCCCGATGGCTGGCTATAAGTGACCTGTAAATACAAAAAGTCTATAATTTAATTTCAAAAAATGAGCATGATAAACTTGCTAATCTGATTTGTCAGAAGTTCAGAGTTTGTACTTTGCTACTATTTCAAGGTCAGTGGGATCTGAATGTTAAAAGTATCCTTAGAAAAAGTTAGAATTGAAGGCATGTTGATATGCTTTGAGATTAATTTACTTAATGAATGTAGCACTATTTTAAGCATGTATTTGCTGGATATTCTAAGGGTTATATAGATGTGAATTTTATGTTAGCAGGCTTATGATATGTTTCTTACTGTGTACAGATTGTGGTTAGCAAATTTGGACTTCGTAACTCATTGACTGTCTTGTCATTTGGAAAACCAAATAATGGGTTTACAGCAATTTCTAACACAAAATTTTGTAAGAGTGGTTTTAAGGGGAAATATCTATCAAAGACAGTTTATGAAAGAGGGAATATTTTAAGACAAACTTGGAAGCAAGGTTCAGTATTAAGAAAAACAAATTATATCACTAAAATGTTGCTTTTACAGTCTCCTTTTGAATACACAACTCACAGTTCCTATTCTTTAAATGTAACAGTCAAATCTTAAGACACAACAAATATATGAAAAAATGTTGTGGTTTTTTTTGGCCCATTTCATGTGTAGGTTTATTACGTGCAATATCGGTGGTCTACTTGAGCAGGTGCTTTGAGTTCTTCTCTCAATCGCCGCCAAAACAACCTCTGTCCAGCTTTGTCTTTTGGCCATTTAATGCATTCCTTCTTACAAAGAAGCTTGCGAAGCGCTAATGTTATCTTATTGTTCGGAATGTCATCCAATAAAACCAAAATGAGGACATCAAGATTTTCATCCATGAGCCTCATTTGGGCCATCTCCATTTCATGGTAGCACCACTGACTTGTCACGAAGTTTGGAGATAAAACCAAGATGGTCTTGTGACTCAATGCTATGTTTTCTGAGATACTGTCTATCAAAGAACTTCCTGGCATAAAGTTTCTACTTTTGATGCACAGCTTCACTGGTTCAGACCCTTCCTCCATATTTGGCTGCAAGCTTTCATTCACCCAGTCATCATCTTCAGACTCATCACTGTATGCAACATACGCATTGTACTGTAGGTGCAGCATTTCAAACTCCTCATCAACTTCAGGAAAGGGACGTAATCTCCTGATCAGTAAGAACAGTTTTAACTTGATATACCACTGATAACGGATAAGAAGTATAATGATCATCAGAAACAGAAGTATAAACGGAACACTGATTCCAATATAAAATCCACTGTGTGACCTACAGTCTAGTTCTACTTGACTAACACTCATTCCCTTAAAATTTTCAGGCGTTGCACAGACATATTCCCCTGTTTCTAGCCATGTGTCTGTATCAGATAAAATCCATTCTCTGAATTCATTCTTTGTGAATCCTTCCATTTCACAAGTACAGATGAAGGGATTGTTGCTTAGGTCTAGTGAAGCAAGAACAGGTTTGCTTGATGAGGACAGCAGCCACTGAGGGATTTCTGTGAGTTGATTTCTTGCGGCATTAAGATGTTTTAATAATGTTAACTGTTCAAGCCCAGATAGTGATTCAAGGCTATTTCCATCGATATAGAGATAAGATAGTTTTATGAAAATGTTCCCCATAAAGATGTCTATTGCTTTAATATTGTTATCACTCACATTCAATGAAGTTAAATTTGGTGCTTTGATAAGCAATATTTGCTCAACTGATTCAAGTCCATTTCTTGCTAAAACAAGTGTTTCCAGACTGGGTATGCTAATGCTTGTGTTCTTTGGATCAAGTGCCGTAATACTTTCTGCAATACCTGATAAATCAAGCCTTTTTAATGCATGACATTTCTGAAGTGCTAAACTATCAGGGAAGCCAAATATAAGTAAATCAGACATGACCAGTTTTGAAAGTTTTTGGAAAATAGAGCATAATGATCCTTTAAAAATCACAAAGTTCAGATTACTTAATTCAAATGAATAAAGAGAAAAGAGAGGAGCTAGAAGATCAAATTCTAAATTGTTGTGAGTAGGATTAGTATTCTTTCCGATATCCAAATGCTCAAGGTTTTGAAGTGATTGAAGCCATCTTATATCCATACTTCCAAAGATTCTAAATTTGTTTCTTGAAAAACTGAGGTAGGTTAAATTTGGAACTGATGCAAAGTCATCCATCTCAATAGCAGAAATCACATTTGAACTTAAATCTACTTGTTTAAGTGACATCAATGGACTGAAAGCAACATAAGGGACTTCTGTAAGTGCATTGTCACTTAAATTTAAATGTTGCAAAGAATCAAGGCCACGGAATGCATGCTTCTCTAAATGTTCCAGTGAACAAGAAGAGATACTTAACATGATTAAGTTTGACATTGAAATGAATGCATCATGTTTTATTTGATTCAATGGTACATAAGAGATCCCAAGTGATGTGAGAGATTCTTTGACATTTACCAAACTTTGGAATGTGGTATTATCAAGACTATTAGTGTTAGGTTCAAATGCTTCTATAAAATCAATAGTTTGTATTGGTGACTGTAGTGATCCCAGGGCTGGTAAAATATCAAAGGTTGTCACAAGCTTTGTTAAATTGGAAAATGGTTTAAACGAAGTCTCGTTAATGAAACACTTCATTGCTGCTGGATAACATAACCATAAAAACTCTTTTACCTCATTTAATGGCTCAAATGTAGCATATGTTATGTTAACAGGGGCAGTATATAAATGAAATACTTCTACACTAGTCAAAGCATGAAAATCAGATAAGAAACTGTCTAGCGTTCCTTGTGGCCCAAAATAGAACACATGAACTTCTTTCAGGGAATGCAAATGAGTAAATGTCTGAGAAGGCACATGTACCAATTCATTGGGAGCCAAATCCAGAAAACTGAGATTTTGCAATTCGCTGAATATACCACTTGGTAACCAGCGTAGAACAACATTAAAGCTCAAGTCCAGTTTCAGTAAAGAGCCAAGTCCTTTAAAAGCTGCTGGATCCAATTCTGAAATATCATTGTAGCTAAGGTCAAGGTATGCCAAATCAGACAAATTCATAAATGGTGAGCCCTGTATTTCTGCAAGCTCATTGTAACTCAAATCCAACTCAGTTGTCCATTTTTGACCCAAAACTGGAATATTCAGCAGACTCCTGTATGAGCAATCAAGCTTGCTTCCATTGTACATTTTACAAGCCAAACTTCCCAATGGTATGTCATGTAACATGGTATTTGTTGTATTCATAATAATACAGAGAGAGTAGAATGCCAAAATCCAGGAGAAAATGTCTAAAGCCATCCTGAGAATGCAACGATACCACTTTGAATCAACACATTGAATTAAAGGTTTTCCAAGAATAGCAGGATAAGTAAGTTATGAAAATGAAATCCTGGAGTGAAACCAACACAAGAATCAGTAACTTTCATTTCCTGAAATAAGATATTTAAAGAAGCTTGGGCTGACTGTTTAAACCTTAGTCTTTTTAAAATGTTCAAATATTTGGGTTCTAAATATCTTTGGTATTACTTGAAAACTAAATTTTGAAAATTTTGATTCTGCTCCAACATGGCCTTTACAACATTAATGACATAAGATAACATTTTCAGCAGTCAGTTAATGTGGACCATCTGACTTAATAGTTTATGTTAGTTAATGTTTTTGTCCCACTTGGCTTTCTCTGTTCAGTAATTGATTTTTGAAGTAAATTGATAAACATTGTGAATGATTTGCCACTTGGGTTTCCTTTTTTTTGCTGTGTAGATCAGGAATACTTAGATGATTTATTCTATATGCCTGATGTGCAATATATTCTTGATGTTGATTTATAACATTTGTATAAAGTGAATAAGTTTCTCCCCCCCCAAAAAAAAAAAGAACTCCAAAGGATACACAAGTTTGAATGAAACATCTGTTGAGAGGTTGTCATAGAGAGGATTAAAAAAATTGCTATGTATTCATGATATTTTGTCATGAAAAGATAGTGAACCATCCATGTAGCGTTCGCAAGTATCAGCATCCTTTGCAGAGCATTCATTGTATGATTTGTTAACCCTCCCACAATGCTTAATGACCAACACCATTGACGAACATTGCTAGAATTACATTGCTGTTTTTTTGATCACATATGATGACTTCTGTTACATCCAGGTCTAATGTTGCCAGTAGCACTGCGAGTATGATTGGATATATGTTGAGAACTTTGTATATACCTATTATTCTACTATCCTGATAAACCTTTTCAAGATTGTTAGAATTATCCTGGAGTGTAAATCGTGTGTATTACTTTTGATGTAAAAACCCTCTAAATATCATTAAATGCCCATTGAATCTGTTACTGATCATGCCCAATTTTAGATTAACAGTAATAGGCCTACTCTATATGTTGCAGAAGTAAAATAAGTCAAATAGGACCTAGGAATTAGACTGTCATAATTTGTGTAATATGATAAGCTTTTGAGACTAATATTTCTGAAATCATTGGTGTGTTTAACTTGAAAAGCTATAGCATTAATATACCGGGTGTAGTAATGAAATCTTTTAGCATAATAAACTCATGGTTTTGGTTACAATTGCATGGGAAAATTCCCTTATCTGCCCAATCAATCAAGTCTCAATTATTGTGGAACCATAAGAAACCATCATTACGATATGTGATATTGAATCAGGGTTTAGAGTTTATGTAGTACAGAAAGTGTTTTTGAACTATGAATTAAAAAGAAATGATTTAAAAGTGAAGTGTAAACATGTTGCTGTCAAGTACTGGTTTTTGAATACCATACCAGATGTTGAACAAATGTGAATAATGGTGAATGTTTATAATATGTATCCTCTCCTTTTAGTTAGAATGATTTTTAAAACTAGTAGTATTTCTAACTTTACTTTTAAAATCTTGTTATTTCAAAACAATGTGCAACTTTTATGTACTTTGTACAAGTGAAATCAGTGACTTATAGAGTCTGAAATGAATAAATTAATGCAAGTGTTTTTCCCAGTGTATAAAGGTAGTAGCAATTGAAACTATGCAATTACAGGGTTGCTCATATAGTTGGAATAAAAATATTGTTACCACTTTTTTATGTAAAGGTCAGCACAATGAATGAAAATGATGAAAATATCTGGAAACTTGTGTTAATGCAAGTTTTTTTCTTGGTAGCAATTGATCCTAGGCAATTATGTAATTTCTTTAATATCCACTGCAGATTTACATTTTTAGGGAAAAAAATGGTGCCGCTTACAAAGGGGTTGTTTAGGTTGCCAAAGAGGCTACATGAAGGTAGCTAGAGAGGCCCAAGAAATTAGCTACTTTTTAACTCCTGGATTAACCAATTAAAGAATGTTGGCCCCATATCTTGATATTAGAGATATATGTCTCTGAAATAAGCCAGACTTTCTTCAAAATGGTCTCAACTTGTTCCTCTTGCAAAACTGTCCACACCAAATGAAACCTGCACAGTGCTTGAGGGAAGCAAATTTCTCTAATAAATTTATTAGCAAATACAAACAGGTGTTTTGTTTAATAAATGATTGTTTCAAGGGTATTGTTACATTTCTGCTGAAAGCAGTAACACATTGAATATTGCAGAAATGCACCAAGTGATGATCAGTTTAGATATCCCAATTACCTTATAGTTGACTATGACACCTACAGGCACAAATGTTCCTGTGGATTGGTGAATAGTCTGTCTGATCAGAATCTCAGTGACATTGAAAAGCAGGGTTAGAATGTGGGCAGTAACATATCTTTATACAAAAAGCCAATGATTACATGTTTTGAAATACTCTTTTAAAAGTTATATCTGAAATAAAAATGGGGAAAAAAATGTTATCAAAGCTACTACTATGATCAGAAGTTGTTTTGTATAATGTTCATTTAAAAGTTATGTCAGGAATTTTAAAAATAAGCAAAAAAATGCACTTAACTTATTTCATGA